>JANSVB020000415.1:1363061-1374505 GCA_025504935.2 Erythroxylum haughtii
TTAATTATTCATATTATGCATATGCAGTGTGCATGAGACTCACTTTTCCTTTTGTTACTTTGTTGTGACCAAGTGCCTAAACTGTCCCATATAGGGCTCATTGATAACTGTCTTTTATCTGCTTGGGAGATACAGGGCTTATTAAACGTTGAGTCTGAGGCTCTGATTCACTTTTGAGCTTGAAGCTCATTTTCACTCGTTGAGCTTTAAGCTCTGATTAGTGGCTACTCTGGTCACAAGTCCATTATGTTTCATGCATTCATGAAATGGAATGCATCAATCACATTTGCCTGATCCCATTCAATCATATTCACATATCATCGGACCGTAGTCCGGCATTTAACATTTAGTTGAGAATTTACACTTTCATTCCTATACAAGTGCACATTTAGAACACATTTAACAGTCACCTTAAGTACATATAGTTCATCCAATTCATATTCAAGTAGCATTTCAATATCCAAATCAAACATGACAATTATCGGACCTTCTGTCTGGAAATCAACATAAACAATCACATCTACATGATCATTCAATAGTCATATAACACAAAATTTCAAATAACAAACAATAAAGTGAGACCATCTCGGTCTACTCACAGTACGCTCCAAATTAGCATTTGTTTTTAAATTCTGGGAACGCTTGAATGCGGACACTTGACTTGCATAACTCATTTATGCAAGACACACATTGCACACTCATCAATAATTGCATACGAATAAACATTTATTTATACACAATTGTATAAATGGACTATGTACAATGCATGCTCAATGACAATTCCGGGCATATGTTCTAGAACACATATTATGCTCATTCCTATTTCATAATTCATATGTGTCTGATTTAACTTAGCTTTATACTTCATTTGTACATAATCTTTCTAAATTCTCCTTTCAATCTTTACCTTTTTCATGTGTCTAGCTTATTCATAAGCTTACACCTCAAGAACACTTGGTTACTTTATATCATAACTCAATTTATCATCATCTCCTTTCTAACCTCATATGATCTCAAAATATCTAGATTATTATCCGATAGGAATCTAATTGAAAATCCAATAATGCAAAAATCATTAAAATTGATTCTAAAATACTTAAACCTAAACAATTTTTAAACTTCATGAATTAGAATCCTTCCAAAAATCCAAAAGATTCAAAATGATCTTACCTTGATTCTTCACCAAATGAAAAGATCTTTAGCTTAAATGGAAGCTCTTTTCTTCCTCTTCCTTTTTCTCTTCTTGGACAGCCTCAAAGTCTCTCTTATAGGCTAAGGAAATTGAAACCCTAGCTTGGTTTCTCTTCTCTCTCTAATTCTCTACTTCTCTTTGTATTTCTCTCTATTTTTTATGACATTCCCTTTTTCTCTTTCTTTCACCTTTTTCTTTTAGTCTTTTCTGCTTCCTTCCATTTATAGGCAAAACAACACTTCTTCTTCTGATTATACCTTTCCATTTATGCCTTATATCTTTTACACGTAAGTGTCTTGCCAAATGCACCCTTGAATATTCTAACATAACACTTTATTCTAGAAGAATCTTCTTTATTGTCTTACGTTTCTAATGACACCAAAATCATTCAATTAGGGTCAGTGATTCGAAAGATAAACTTCAAACATTTTTGGACTGCTCTTGTCCAAATCAGCATACTATGCACAACTCCTATAAAAAATTTAAACCTCTAAGAAACTAAATTTGACTTCAACTTCTTCAAACCATTTGTAGCTCCGTGTATCTAGTTCATCTTCAAATAAGAATCATCTTATTCGGAGCTCTACTGATCCAGAAATCATCAAAATATTGAAGTATGTTTAGGAAAATATCCAATTGATATCCTTTCTTTGGTTCAATCCATCCCTTTCAAATCAACACCAAGAGCTATGACCTTCAATAGAGACGTAAACAGAAAATGTTAGGAATCTAAGAGTTCAAGAATCACTTCATTTAACTTTGAAGCTTACAACTTTGAAGAAGACCTTGAGGTCAGATTTTATCATCTGAAGGGTCAAAATGAATCAGACGATAAGATTTGAAGAAGCCAAAGGAAAAACAGACGAATGGAAAAAGACAGAAGAAGTGAAAAAATTGCTATAACTTTTCCTACAGATATCAGAGTTAGGTTTCCTTTATATGGTTCGAAAGAAGATTTCAAGCTCTACAACTTTCATGAAGACCTTGAAGACAAATTCTATCTTCTGAAGGATCAAAAATGGAACAGAAGATATAAGATGAACAGTAACCCAGAAGATAGCAAAACACAGACGAAGCGAAAACAGAAGAAGCGAAAGGCAAAAGATAACAAAACACAGAAGAAACAAAAATAGAAGAAGGGAAAAGCAGAAACTTAGACGAAGCAAAAGGTAGACGAAGCAAAAGTCAGAAGAAGCAAATCGACAAATCACAGAAGATAGCAAAAGACAGAAGATGTTCATAAACAGTAACCTAGAAGAAGTTTATGAACAGTAACCCAGAAGGAACAAAACCCAGAAGAAGATACGTCAACAAAATACAGAAAAAGACGCTTTAGCAAAACACAAAAGAAGTCGCGTCAGCAAAACACAGAAGAAGTCGTGCCAACAAAACACAGAAGGAACAAAACATAAACGATACAAAACACAGAAGGAGTTCATGAACAGTAACACAGAAGGAGTTCATGAACAGTGACACAGAAGAAGCAAAGCTTAGACGAAGCAAAATACAGAAGAAGATGATGTCATCAACGACGTCATCAGAAGAAGCAAAAATATAGAAGATGCAACTCCTCTCTTGCACATCTTCCTTATAAGAACCACGACTTTCAGCCTAAAAGTCCAAAAATTCTATACTATACATTGCTGGAAAGCTAAAAGAAATATTAACAACTTACTAGTAGACACACTTTCTCTAATCTAGCCTAAATCAGTCCAGATTAATCCAGACTTTTTCCTTGAGTATAGAACATGAATTTTCTACATTCATTCATTATACTGCACCCAGTTCTTAACTTTATGACAACTTTTGATTCTTAAAGACCGAATTTAAATTTGATGTCTTCCTAAGAAAAGTAGCCATAAGTTTCTAGTTTAATCCAAATCAAGAATCATCTCGTTTGGATAACTAGAGAAGAAGTTGTGGCTAAAGGACTAAAACATACTCCTTGAACAATTTTCTAGATCTAATACCCATTTTGTTTCAAAATCTTTCCTTAACACGAATTATTCTAAGACGACCTTTTCTACTTCATTTACTGCTCATTCTCAACTCCATCTCAAATCAGTAACATCCAAAGAAAAAAAAAATAGTTCATGTTTAATCATGGACACCAATAACAAAACATACCCGTATGTACATATTCTTCATCCACATTACTACACAAATGCATCTTCATTTTTGGCTTTAATTCTACTTCTAACTTTCACTTTAATTCTTTTCACTTCAAAATCTTGTATCCACCAGAAACACCAAAACAAAACTTGGACATATTCACATTTCTCATTCACTACTTTACCCTTGCCTATCTTTTCTTGGTTCAAGAATTTTTATTTGTTTGCTCTTTACTCATGACTACTAGCCAAAATTCCTCCTTCAAATAGTTCTAACTTCCATGAAACATTTGGGGTCCAACAATTCTCACCTCCTTTAAAGAATTTCATCGTCGAAATTCCTACCGGAGCAGTCAACCCAATGGAGGTAACGTTTGTCTTATGTTTTCTTTAGTCTCCCTAGTAACTTCTTCACTTAAATACTTTCTTTCAAGTGATCACTGTCAAAAGACTCATCAAGTATTTCACTCACCTATTTAATCATTCACTTTCCTAACGAGTTCCTCATTAGTTTCAGATTACTCACATTTTCCCCACTTTCTGTGTTGATAACACCCATATCAGATCGTATTGATTTCTTTTAACATACTTGACATTTTGCACTTAATCTAAGCACACCTTGGGGAGGTGATACTCTTATAAACATTCCATCCTTTGCCTCATAGTTTACATCTCTATAGTGTCAGCATACTTAACTTTCATGTCTATCTCACTGTATTCCATACCTTTGCTATTGGTCCACCAAATTCATTCATTTGTCGTATAACGCTCCGTACATTATTCTAATGACATCACTACGATAATGATTGTTATGCTTAAGGTCAATCAAAGCTGTACATTGATTTCATATTCTTATGAAATCCAAAATATAAGCTTTAAGCATATCTTTGATAGTTAATGACCGTCGGCAAATTCAAACATTCAGTCACTTGAGTCTATATTCTCCGCCACTAAATGTCGTTTCGGTGCATTCCTACTAGGACATATAACTTAAGTTACTATTTGTGCCTTCTCTAGTAACTTCTTTGCTCAATCGTCTTTATCGGTATACATACCTCTCAATTCGATCACAAAGCATCATTTTCCAATTCAAACTCAAAATTCATATTCATTTCTCAATTCCATAGCAAGTTATACTTGATTTTGTTCAAAACTCAACTTCACATTCTGTGCTTCCTTTTTTGCATTAGATCTGACAACCTTAATATCTGAATTCATGCTTCACTGCTATCGGGATCTCTGCTTAATGTGTCAGATACAACACTAACTTTACTAGGAAATACACATTTGTACCATCATAATCTTTCGGTACTTCTATCCATTATCTCAGTCTCTTCTTTAAATCTCTCAACTCAATAATTACCTCAAACTTTAATGATTTGTATATTTATAAATATCCAAGATGTTTGTGTACATTTAATGTCTCCAACTTCCCAACAATCACTATTGCAGCAAGTTTCAATTCTTGTATCAAATAATCAACTCATGAGGTTTCAATTGTCTCTGTGCATATGAAATCACTTTATCATGCTGCATTGGATTTTATCCCAATCTCTTATACAACATCATTGTATACTATAAAATCTCTAAATCCAGACAATATATTTTCTATCGGTATTATGATAACTCGAAATTCTCTTTATTTTCATTGCTCATCCTTACTAATTTCGCCACTCATTTCAATTGATTTGCAACTCAACTTTCTATGTTGGTAACACATTCATCAAAATCTAATTTATATCTCCTGTGCATACTCGCATGGAATATAATGTGGATCTAAGTTCTCCTCACATTAGCAATATTATTAACTCAACTTCCAAAAATCCACTCAGATAATTGGATACACTACATTGACCGTAATGCATACACTCTTAGTAGCATACTCTACCTCTTATGCTTGAGTCTCCACTGGAGATATGACTCCAATATTCCCTTTGATTCAGTGCATATTCATTTCTGATTTGTTCTTTCATTAATCATTCTTAATATAAGCTATCTGATCTGCTTAACCTAATTCAATGAAATTCTTCTTCGAAATAAGATTTCTTGCTACTATCATCCATACTGTTCATACAATCTTTATCAATCAACCGCTATCATCATCAATGCTATTTCAAACATTCTTAACAACTCAATACGATCAATTTCAACGACTCATGACCTTTTAATAATTTCAATTTTTGTCATAGTTTACATTATTAAAATATTCTTCATAATAAAACTCAATGAAATAAGAGGCACATTCGTTTACTCTTATGTTTTGGCATGTACCATCAAGATCACTACATCTTATACACAAATGGAATTTCAGCAGCTCAGCAATTTATATCTCATATGTACTCAATCTCATTGTTCACCAATGTAACCACATTATCAAATATGTACTCATAATAACTGGTCAACATAACCTTGAGAACTTCTACATATATCACTATCATTTGTTTCATTTTCCATACATACATTCTTAATCAATTTAGAATTATAGACGCATAGCCATCTTGCAATTCTGATCTCAGTTTTACTAACACAATCTTATACCAGATCATAAATTTTGAGTTCAACCTTTTCAATTCCACTTTGATTGTAAGCTTTAAATCTTATCATTTCCACCCTGTCTTTATTTCTTTTTTAGTCAATTCATGAAAATATTTTCACATCCATATCAATTCAAGTAAATATCCACAACAAAATTTCGTTACCAAATTCGTTGACATAACCACAAATACTGAATCTATGTCTAACATATCAGACATGTAATACTTCTTATTTCTAAATATCCACAACTTTCCTTGTCTTACACTCTAACAAATCACCACGCTTTTCATTGTTTCTAATAGTCCAAACTCTTAACGAAGTTCATACATGTGACTTATACGGTTGCAATTACTGGGATTCTATACTCGTCATTTCCCTTTTCTAATGGTGAGGAATCGGGTGCAATAGATCCTTGCAAAACTCCTCATATTCTTTTACAAGGTGGCATTTTACTTCTTTAATAAGACATTATCTTACTTTCATTTTGAATCTTATTTCCTATATGTATGTATGATATGCATGTCACTTAATGCAGTCAATCATTTCACAATGCAAACAAGTATTCACATAGCATAACAATTAATACTACTATGCATTCTAAGCATAGGAACCTAAAAGCCTAAGCTCTAATATCAAAAGATGTTGAGCCCCATTCCCAGAATCCAACAATCATTCCGACTATCATAACACGTGAGCGTATTTCTTTGTAGAGTTATTTCAACGAAATCTCCTTAATCATCATTCTCGTAACATCTCAAACCACAAGGGCGAGCCCACACAGCGGAATCACAATTTGATTTCTTCAAAATAATTGTGGCTCTAAGTCTTTAGTTTATTCTGAAGTAAGAACCATCTCAATCGAAGCTCTACGGTTCAAGATATCAGTAAAATACCAAAATATGTGAGGTAAACAATCAATTCGTGCTCTCCCAATCAATTTCCTCACTTTCTCTCCATCAATCTTTTACAAATCAACACCAAAGGATACCAGTTTTTATGGAGAGGTATACAAATGTGTTAGAAATCTATTTCTTGAAGAATCACTCCATTTGGAGGTCGGATGATGAACTTGTGTCAAAAAGAATCAAACATGTATATATCCTCAATCATATTGTACATATCTTGGGAAAATTAGCATAACTTTCCCTAGAGACCTCGGATTAAGCTCATTCTTATATAGTTTGAAAGAGGACTTCTAGATCTACAATTTTCCTGAAGACTACAAAGTGATATTTTTCCATCTAAAGGGTCAAAATTGCTAATTTATTGTAGTTGTCCCGTGTACATGTCCGCTAAATGGACATTGTCAAGCTTGGGGGTGTTTTTACAACCCAAAAGGTCCGTTTAATTAAACAAACATTAGTGAGGAAGGGGGTCCTCACACGCCCGAGAAGGTCCATTTGGGGATTCCTAAACCCCTACAAAGCCTCTCCAATGATTCCTACATCCTTTCTAACATTACTTTCACTCATAATCTTCCTAAATTCACTTCTTCTAGTGCAATACCACTTCATATCCATTCAAACACCAACTTTGTTCCATTAAATCCTCTAATCCCTACTCAATTGATTCATTAAAACCACTAATTCACCTCATTTACCATAGTTGTCCTAAGTATACATCCCATGCAACATCCCCAATTATAATGCTCATATCTCTCATCTCCGATATCCAAAATTTACATACTTTATACCGTTTAAAAGCTAAGAAATAAACTACAACTTTCATGAAGACTAATTTGTCCAATTCAGCCTATACTAGTTCATTTTTCCTCTTGAAGTCAGTGACAATTTCGACACCTATGAAAGCTTGCAAAATGCAATATTTCTTCATATAAATTCAACTACTAAATGGTTCATCCTATACAACCTTTCCAATCTCTAACATGCTATTCTAAAACAAGCAACAATTTGCAATCTCGACAAAGAAGCATATGCATACACACATTCCACTTCCACAACCATCATACTCAACCTGTAAAATAACATAATCATACACAAAAGGAAATCCTTAATTTCTCATTCTCATTTCTAAGCAAAATCAATATTTGAACAAGCTTTATTTACATATCAATATACACATCACAAGCTTAAAACAAATACAAATGGATGTTCAATGTTTGGCATGCTTAATAAGCTATACAAAGGTGTTCAAACTAGCTTAGTACAAAAGCTAACTATATTGGAGTTTGTCTAATTGCCTTGCAAGGATCGCTAACCTTCTCATTCTACACCTGAGGAGGGAAAATGATGGGTTGAGCTACACAGCTCAGTAGCTAATATATTTATAGCCATTGGAGATGAGCCGCACAATCAAACATATATGCATCTGTTCATATAAGCATACTCATCTTATCTCGATCTAATAATGTAAGTTCAACATTCACAACACATAGTTCAATACATCATCACATAAACATATTGGATGTAATTTAACATCAAAGCGTAATACTCAACTTCATCATGACTTAACACATCAAAATGCAAATGCACAAACAAATGGCTCGAGAGTTCCATAGAAACAGAATGGAGAAATCGAAGTTTGCACGATGAACAGAATGAGTCCATTTTAGGAGTTCAAATGCCACAAGCAGGCAGCTGGGAGAAGGCTCTTGTCAACGCGCACGTGACGAACAGAATGATTCTACTCTCGTCAAAACACAATCAAATCTCATGCTCAATTCAATCAAAAGTTCATATTCTCATGCTTTTTTTTCTTTCCATTTAATCAAAATGTCACGATACAAAGCATAGCATAATCATACTCACAATTCAATCTTATCAAATGTCATATCTTATAATGCGATTTCCACATCACAACATTTCAAAGCAAGTCATTTTAGCACACAATACACACACAAGGCATTTTGCTCATTACACAATAACTATAAACAAATTACCCACCTTATTTCTCTTGAAAATCCAAACTCAATTGTACCCTTCCTCTTGCTCTTGAATAGGGTTTTCTTGATTTCCTAACATAACCAAATTCTCATTCAATCCACATTCAATTGGAAATCCCCTTAAAACTTCTATAATCACAAAAATGCAATCAATACAAATTAAGCTCAAATCTAATCTACTCATAGTCCATCTAGGTTAGAAAAGCCAAAACCTAGTTTAGAAACCCTAAAATCAAATGGGTTATTTGAAATCATCTTCTTCCAACATAAACCCTTCATTCTCTATGCAAAACCCCTTTCTCTCTCTAGCTCCTTCTCTAACAAAGCAAGAAGAAAAAGATGAACTTACCTTGACAAGCTTGATTTCTTATTCCTTCCAAGCTTCTCTTGCACACTCTCACGAGCTCTCTCTCTTCTCCTCTCTTCTTCCACGTTTTTTCTTCTTTATTTTGGCCTCTCACGACACTTATCTCTTCTCTCCACATTTTTCCCTTCTTCTTTTTTACTTCAAGCCCATTTATTTGGTCTTTTCCCATTTTACCCTTCATCTACCTTGTCCTTCCCATTTTACCCCTTATGTCTATTAAAACAAGCATCTTATACTAACTTCTTAACTATTTATCATGGAAAATTAAAGGAATTTCATGACACTTCCTTCTCAAAAAATGTTCCTCATTGTCTTAAGTTTCTAATGACACCAAAATCATTCAATTTGGTTTGGAAATCTAAAAGTTATCTCCCAAACATTTCCGAACTATTCTTATACCAAACAATATTCTGTGCTCAAATTTCATCCAAAAATTGAAATTCTTAGGGACTGAATTAGAACTTAATTTCATTAGATAATTTGTAGCCTTATTGCTCTAGTTTAATCAAAATCAAGAATCACCTTATTCGGATAACTAGAGAAAAAGTTATGGCTAAAATACTGAAGCATACTTAGTGATTATGATTCAACTATATTTTCTAGCTTTTAACTTCCAACATTTCCCATATAATAGTTCTAACTTCCAAGTAAAGTTTGGGGTCCAACATGGTAACATATATGGGATTAGCTCTTCTCAGCTGTTGATATTGTAATTAAGGTTTTCTACCTTTGGGATGTATTTTTTGACAAGCTTAGCTTGAGTTAATACAAAATTATTTTTCCTTTAAAAAAATTTGGTCTTAATTATTTGCATGCGTGAATGAAATAAGATTTAGATAGTTCAAGCTACTTTATAGTTTTACCTTATCATTAACTAAGACAATGAAATAAACAAATGCTTACTAACAATTACAAATTTTAATTTAATACCTCATTATCATCAAGAAAGTACATACAAGTAAAAAATTGCATATCTTAAAATGTTGATTAGAATAAGGATATACCTTAAAATGTTGAAAGAGGATCCTAAAACTTATTACAAACTTCAAAACCCACAATTTAAGTATGGTATAGACTTGATTGTAGCCCCTTTGGAAGAAAATTTTTGAAACATAGAAACACTTATTATTTGTTAGTCATAATGCCTAATGCTAGAGAGAGAAATAAATAACTAAACAAAATTAATAGAACTAACTTATAAATTTTTTAGTGATTGTAGGAAATTCTTTACCTTAGTTCAGTGAAGGTGCAATATGTTAGAAGTGACAAATATCTTTCCTTTCCTCTTCTTCACATAAAAATCATCAATTACCTAAAATTTCCCCATCTCAAATATGAACTTCTATTTGCTATATACCTTTTAATTCTATAAAATACACCCCTAACATGATGTTTTCTTACTTGTTCTACAAGTGTCAAATTGAAGCATTTGGTCCATTTTATATGTGCATTACTCAAATTTGAACTCATATATCAAATGAAGTTTAATGTTGAGTGGTAAGTATGTAGCTTATATATTATTAATGCCACCAATTTTTTTACTATTATAAACCTATCACTCACCAACTTAAGCAATATAATAAAAAAGGAGGTTATTAATCACATGATAATGAAGTGCATATAGAAAAACCTAACACTATTCTACAGGTAATAAAGAAAAATATAGTTTTATAGATTTCTAAAATAATAAAACATAAAATAAATGTAAAACTAATATTGATTCGACAATATCCAAGGAAATAAATGTTAAGATAACTACTCAAAAATCAATAAAAACAAATAACTATGTCTAAATGAGTACTTCCCTTAGTAGCACTTTTGATTTCATGATTTAATTTAGAATGGGTATATTCTCTAAGAAAGAGGAGTTTCTAAACACTAAAACTATACTATCTTGATGTTGGGACCCGATCCGGAAACCGGATCCCAACCGAAAAACAAAAAACGGATACGAAGCAACAGGAAAATCGCGAATCAGAATGCAAATAACAAAGCGAAGACATGTGCTCACACAAATCGTAGCGAATCGGAAACGAATGTCCGAACTGAAACACATTCCGACATCCCGGAGAAACACAAAGTATAGAAAGCTTATTGCGTTGGATTACCTCGACTAACCATCTGAAATCGGTACATTTTTTTTTCTCTTTTTCTTTTCTTTTTCATTCTTTCTTATACCAATCACATCCATATAATTTCCCATAGGAAATTCATTCTTATACCCAAAACTCAACATTCATACATAATCTTATATATATCCATACAAATCTCAAAATTACACTTTTATCCCAAATTTTATCGAAAATTCGGCAGCATAACGGCTGTATTTTGACAGCC
>JANSVB020000415.1:1395687-1410530 GCA_025504935.2 Erythroxylum haughtii
GAGATTGGTGATTAAATTGGCGCTAGGAGTTTGATGGACTAGCTACCCATCAAGTCTTAATACCAAGATGAGATCTTATGTGTTAATCACCATATAGAGTAAAGCGAGAGATCTAGAAGGAAAAACTAACATAAGGACAAAACGATAATTTTACCATTTGTTGTACAGATGACTATAATAAGGTTCATAATAGGGTTTGCAATTAGATATATTATTTGAAATATGTGTTCTCATAATATTTAGTAGTTCAAGAGTTCAACTAATTTTCTTTAGTGAAATGACATGTAGTTAATAAGCTAGAATTAATTCTAATGAGATTAAATTAATTTTGGGCTTATTGGAGCTTGATTTATCTATGTCCAATAAGATTCCCTACTTAGCTTCAAGGAAGGTTATCAAGCAAAGTAAGAAATATAAATTAATGTTTTAAAGCCTATGATTGAATGTTGGGCTTGTACTAATTAATGGTTAATTAGAAGCCCAAATGAACATTTAGAAATGGCTAGACTTTGGTTTAATTTAATTAATTATATTAATTATATTAAAACAAAATTCTTAAGAAATGAAAGGGAATTTCGGTTTTTAATGGCTGAATGTGCAGCTGCACATGTAGCATTGAATTGCTAAATAAAGATGGTAATTATTATGCATTATCATCATTAAATGGTGTAATCATCTCACCATTAAATAGTTTAATGGTTGTCTGTTAATGATGGCATGTAATGTAACCTTTTTAGCATTCATTTGATTAAAGATGAAAGAGGTGTATTTGATGGATGATCTTCCTTCTTTCGTCACTAAAACTGAAATTGACATGTCATTTTAGGTTATTGGTTTTTTCATATAGCCATCTTAAAACAAATGAGAAGAGTCTCATTTAATGGCTTCTTTATGTTTGATTAAAGAAAGGTGTGATGCATTGGATGCTCTTCCTCTTCTTTCTTTTCATACATAACCGAAATTGACAAGGTGATAGAGAGGTGTTCTTGCATTTTTGGACTTTCTCTCCTTTTTTGCATTTGTTAGCCGAAATTTGCATGAGAAGTGTCTCATCTTTGGCTTCTTTCTTCCAAGAAAAATCTCTTCTAAAGTTTTCTTCTCCTTTCTCACTAAAGGATCTTGTTAACCAAGTTGTCCAAGAAGAACAAATGATAGATCAGATTGGTCGAGGATATAATATCAACAAGAGGAAATAATAATAAGAAGAAGAGGATACATCACTTAGGAGAGGATATATTTCTAAAGATAAGATAGCGCAGCGAGGAGTCAAAGCTGTAGCGAAGGAGTCGGTAATATAATCTTCATCTTGTTCTTATGTTTATTATCCTTATACCATATCATGTATATATTGGAATGATGATTTGGAAATATTGCTTCTGTTGTAATTTAGATTTATAGAAAGTTTTGAAATCTACCGTTTCTTCAAATATGGCATGCTTTCTTTTTTCGATCCAACAGTAATAGCCCAAACTACCCGCCCACAAATATTGTCTACTTTGGATTGCCTTTAGAGCCAAACCCTTCACAGTTTTCCTCTTCCCACCCTTAGAAAAATAGGTTTTTAGTGGAGAGGTATCCATACCCTTATAAGGGGTACTTCGTTCTCCTTTCCAACCGATATGGGATCTCACACTTTCCACTCCCTTAGGGCCCAGCCTAACTGGCACAACAGTTTATGTACTAGCTTTGATACCATTTGTAATAGCCCAGACTACCCGACTACAGATATTGTCTACTTTGCATTGCCCTTGGGGTCAAACTCCTCACTGTTTTGCTTTTCCCACCTTTGGGAAAATGCATCTTTAGGGAAGAGGTATCCATACCCTTATAAGACATACTTCGTTCTTCTTTCTAACCGATGTGGGATCTCACACTTCCTTTTAGCAAAACTACTAAGATCATGAACAAGATCATTATTTTTTCCCAAAGGAAAAGGTAATCTTTATATGAGGCTTAGGAGAGGTATAAAGAGATATAATGTCGTTCCCTCATCGTTGGCTAGAGAAATAGCTAATAGTTTAGACATTTTATGACTGTACATCAAATAACATGAAGATCTTAATAGATATTGTTACTGGTGGAGCTCTCATTACAAAGATTATAGATGAAGCACATAATGTGATTGATGATATAATAAAACCATTACTGATGGTCTAATAAAAGAGCCACCTTAAAGAATGTCCCAGCTAAGCATGATCTTGATGCGTTGAATCTACTAGCTACTTTAGTAGACGTTTTATCTCAAAAGTTTAATCATATGACTGTTAACTATATTGGTACATCTATTTTTTTATTTTTATGGATCCAAGGCATTTAGCAATTGACTATCAATTAAGGAACACATTTTTCCGTGGCTCATCTAAAGAACAGGTTATTTTTGTCACCTATTTTCCAATAATTATAACCCTGGTTATGGAAACCAAGTCAACTTCTCCTATAGAAACATGTTTACCTCTACGCATTAAAATAATATCAAATACATTCCTAGGCACCATATAACTCCTCTATACTTTTTCCCTAGAGATTGGTTAAGCAAAAATTAAATAGGGAATTTGAAAAAGTTTTGGAACTTCTTCGAAAATTATATGTTAATGTTCCTTTTACTAGTGCTTTGAATAGATACCTTCTTATGATAGGTTTTTAAAGAAAATCTTATCTGACAAGAGAAGGCTCAAGGAGTATCGAGTTATAACTTTGACTAAGAAGTATAAAACTATAACCAAAAACAAATTTCCTACTTAATTTGATGACTCATTAGCTTTTCTATTCAATGTATTATTGAAAATATAAGCTTTAATCATGTGTTATATAACCTAGGGCAAAGTGTAAACATTTTGTCTTATGTATCTAAAAGAATCTCAATATAGGCAACTTAAAACCTACAAATATTTCATTGTAATTAATGGACCGTTATATTATGCAACTAGTAAGTATATTAGAGGATGTGCCTAAAAATATTTTAAATTTTTAAAGACTTATGGTGATAGATATGATTGAGGATAGAAATGTGCCTTAGATTTTGAGGCGATCATTTTTAGCTATTTCTAATATAAGTTTTTTCTTTTTTCATATCAAGCGTTTCGAGGGTAAAGGAATAAGTGGAACCAAAATCAAGAAGGAAAAGAAACTCTATAATCCTTCTTAAATCAAGCAAATAACCTAACCCCAATAAAACTTGTTAATTAGAACCAAAGCTATAAGTTTATCACTATAAATTACCTTGAAGAGACCAGATTTAGTTATTGACTAGAAAACTAAGATAAAGCTTTCTAAATAGAGAACACTCAACTTTTATTGATTATAAGATGATTTTTGTAAGACACTAAATTACCTCTTTAACTAAGCACCAAATGATGAAAAACCTATAAGGAAATGTTTTCTTGAATATTCCTAAATATAATGAACTTCATTTATAAAATTATTGCTAAAATCTTGGCAAATTGTCTAAAAGGGGTTCTTAGTCCCATCATATGTAAGAATCAAAATGCCTTTATGAAAGATAGAAGTATTGGTGATAATATTCTTATTGCACAAGAATTTCTTAAAGGTCATACCAGAAGGAATTTTCCTCCAAATTGTACGATTAAGATTGATTTCAATAAAGCTTTTGATTCCATTAGTTGGTCTTTCCTCTTCCATGCTATTAAAGCTTTCAGCTTTCTTGGTATTTTTATCAATTGGATCAAGGCATGTGTCTCTACAAATGCCTATTATGTTTTGATTAATGGCTCCCCCTCTGGTATTATTAAGGGGAAGAAAGGAATTAGACAGGGCGACCTTTTGTCCCCCTATCTCTTTATCTGTGTATGGAAGTGCTCTCTGAAATGCTGAAGTTCAATGTCTTTTATAATAATAAATTCAAGTTCCATCCTAAATGCAGAAAAATCTCTTTTTCTCATCTTAGCTTTGCAAATGATCTAATTCTCTTCTCAAGAGCTCATTCTAATTATGTTAATAGAAACTCTCAATAGGTTTTTTAGGATGTCAGGACTCAAAGTGAACCTTAATAAATGTCATTCTATGCAAGATGCTATTTCCTCCATTACAGGAATGAAAAGGATAATTCCTTTCTTGAAATATCTTGGTCTTCCTATAACTACTAGAAGACTAACCTTCAGCGAATGTCTACCACTCATTGAAAAATTCCAGAAGAGAATCAGTAAATGGACAAATACATTTCTTTCCTTTGGAGGTAAAATTCAGTTAATTAAATCCATTTTATGCTCCCTTCACTTATATTGGAGTTCACATTTTCCTTTTTCAATGAAGTTGATCAAATCCATGGAGAAATTGGTGAGAGATTTTCTATGGGGTAAGGCAAATGGAAATCCAAATTTTCCTAAAGTTAAATGGGAACCCAAGGAGAAAGGAGGGTTAAGTATCATCTCTATAAGGGTAGCCAATAATACTTATTTGATTAAAAGACTTTGGAGGGTAATTCAAAATAAAGATTCTCTATAGATGAGATGGCTTCACAGTTATCTTTTAAAGGGAAATAGTGTATGGTCTCTTTCCCCTAAACCTTCCTTCTCTTGGTTTCTTGATCATCTTATGAAGAAAAGAGATGAGGTGGTAAATGAAGTTAGTTGCAAAATAGAAGATTTGAAATCTGCTTTTCTATGGTATGATAACTGGACTGGTGTCGGCCCCCTATCCCAAAACCCTAATGTCGTCTTAGCATTTGCAGGGTTGGATAATAAGGCGAAAGTTGTTGTACTCATCAATCACAATGAGTGGCTGCAATTTCCACAAGCTATTTAGCAACTGAAACCATCCTATGCTCCAAATCCTCATTCTGAGGATAGTTACTTTTGGATTGGAGCTCCTATATCGAGATTCTCTAGTAAAATCTATAGGAAAAAAGTTATATAATTCAGATCATGATGTGCATCGGGTTAGAGTGATCTAGAATAACTTTCTAAGACTCCATCACATCTTTTTTCCTATAGTTAGTGATTAAAAATAGAATTGTTAAAATGCATAGATGTCACTGCTTGATAAATTTGGATGGGACTTGTTGTCTATGCAAAGAAGATCCTAGGAAGTTTCTCTAATTCAATTTGGAATTTAATCAAAGAACACTTCTGTTGGATTGAACTATCAAATTTCTTAATGGAGATAGATGTTATCTGTACTCAAGCTCAAGTTAACACCTCACTTTGGAAGCGAAAAGTGTTGATTCTTGCCATAACCTCTCAAGAAATGTGGAAAGAAAGAAACCGAAGGAAATTCCAGCACAAAGAACATTTGACTGAAGCTCTAATGCAAACAATCATAAGGGATGTAAGAGAACAGCTTATAAGCTAAGAGATAGAAAACACAATTCTTACTTGGAATGAAGTTGACCCACGATCTTCCAGCCTGTAGCAATTTTGTGAATTTTACCTGAGAAGACATCAAACAAATGATTATTTATAGTTCTGAGCAAGGGAAGGAGTAGCTAGTGAACGCTTTCTCACCGATGACCCGTCTGATAGCTTCCATCATCGTTGCATCTCCAGCCTTAATTGGGAAACCGTTTAACTTCGAATTGTAGAGGCTTCTCGTTGTTTTACCCTTTTTACCATCCACGTTTCTTAAAACGTCATTGTTCATTTATAGTTGGTATTTTTGTCTGATATTTTCTAGTTGCGTTGTAGTTTTGTATTCCAAGGAGAGTATCCCTATTCCCTACTCTCTTAATACTAATATTGTACTGTTCTTGTTACTATTGCTTAATATATATTCAATTTTAATTTTTCAGAAAAACTATATATAATATATAAAAGCACCGGGAAATTTAAAAAATGCTAAAACATAGCATAAACTTTTAAATTTCGGAAAATGGTAAAACACAGCGTAAACTTTTTTATGTTATTTTGCTATTGGACGTGCAGATTGTAGAGAGAGATAGCCAAGGATGAGGAATAAAAGCTCTGCATCTGCCTCTTCCGCTTCTAATCTTCGAGCTCAACTCTTGGAATTCCTCATAGATTCTGCTCATGTCTGTCGTTTGTCGCTTCTTAGTATTCTTCTTATTCTTTCTTGTCTGTTTTGGTTGATATATGTCCATAAAATAAATAGGAACTTCAAGTGATTCCCATCGTCAAATACACAGCTTTGTCTCTCTTCGCTGATCGATTCTATGATTCTTTCCGTTCCTCTAGGTACTCTAAACTCATTTGCTCGTTTGTTGGTGTTTAATACTTAAAATGTCATCTGAGTTGCGTATGCATTATTGTAGGCTTGTAGGAGTCGAGAACCTTGGACATTGGCTTTTGAAACCAATTAGAGAGAGCAATTTGCAGTTGTTTGCCCTTATATCTCTATGGATTTCCAGTAAAGTAAGCTATGGCGTGAATTGCTTTGTTTCCGTTCTGTTGACAACGAATCGAATGTTAGCTCTTCACATGAATGTCCAAACTTTTAGATACATAATTCTTCTCCACTCTCTGTAAAAACTTTGAAGTCCTTTGGCGACAAGAGCATTACAGAACAGCACTTTACAGCTCGGGATTTCTTGGAAGCAGTAAGCTGGTCGTATGTGTTATAATTATTTGAATGTTGTTATATGCACAGTTGTTAACAACACCTTTTCCCTGTAGGAGATTGTCTTTTTGCAGGTAAGTCTTGTCAAACAACTGAGGGTTTCTTTCATTTTGATGACCCAAGCAGTCGGTTAAGCCAGTGATCATCGTAAAAGGTTTTGGATTATGAGCTTGGCGCTGGAAATGTTGCTTTCACATTCCTTGAAGATCTTCTGTCTCAGTTGAAGTAAGTTTCTTATTGAGAAATTGTTTGCATTTTCAAGGATTCTTCATGATTATTTTGATTTCGTTTAGTTTAGTTCTTCTGTGTCTCCATTTATTTCAGGGGAATGGCAAAAGTTGGGGAACTTGTAAACCTTGAGGCATGCATGGATATCATGGACCTTCTATATGAAACAGAGGATTCATCGCTATTATATAGCTGTTCTCTTTCTCTTGCTGCGTCTACCCTGGCATGTATTCTTATCTCATTCCAAGTGTTCTTATATTTCTGTAAGCTCATATATGTATGCATTCATTGTTCCTTCGGTAAGATATAAGCCTGTATAACATTTAACAGGTCGCATCCTATGTTATCACAGTTCCTAAACAGAGATGGGAGTTTCCTGTTCTTCCGTGGGGTAAGGTTATATTTTTTTAATATTTTCAAAATGCATTGTTATTTAAAACTTGCATCACTCCATGTTGGATTAATTCATATGGTGAAAATCATGCCATGGCAAATAGTTAGGCTACTTTCAGATAGGATTATAGAGCAAATGGCATAGTCTTTGTATGGTTAGTGTGAACTTGTGTATTTGGTTTAAGATAGAGCTGAAAAAGAATTAATAAATACCTAGCTATTTGATTCAGAATGCAGTTTTAGATAACGTGAAAATTTTACCTGCTTGAAACATTTGAGCAGGGAAAAAGGTAGTCATTTTCCTAAGTTTGTGAAAATTGACTATCACCGCTATCCTCAAAAGAGGAACATTTTTTTGTATTACATGAAGGATTCACACTTGTTTTGCGGATGGTATCTACGTTTTAAGCTAAACAATTTTTGTATACACCATTTGCATTTTCTCTCTGTTGGTACCAATCATTTGAAACCTTTTGCTATTTAACTAAATTTACATCATTATAAGATGCATCTTTGCCTGAGCTAAACATTTTGACTGTAGAAATGTATGTCTTGTTATGTTCATGATTCACACTTTTTTAACCTCAATGCTTGATTGATGCAGAAACTCCTAGTATTGACGTCTAGTTGAAACTTAAATACAATGAGGAACTTCACGAAATTTAATGTGCTTTAATACACCAACTTGAGCCATATAAAGAGCATTGCATTAATCCATTGATTTCATTAATTCTTCTTGGCTAAGCTTAAGCCTTCTATAGCATAATGATGGTCCACTAAACTTCCTTCTCAATGTGATTAAACTTTGTGCTTAGTAAACTGCATCACGTATTATCTAAACTGATTTGAGACCTATATACAATTATTCCTTATTATCAAATCAGTCCACTAGAACCTTTGGTGCTCACAAAATCCTTGCCTTACAAGTTCTCAGATATTATTATGTGCTCTTATTCAATATCTGTCCGGTGCTGATATTGCACTAATTGAATAGGCGATTAGGCCATTGGCAATCCTTTGTCAGCTAACTAATTTCATTATTAAACACAACCGTTCCCACAATAGGTTGAAATTACTCGCTAATGAGAAAATCTAAGGAGGAATTTCTTCTAGTAGGCAATGATATCTTATATATGATTAGGAATTTTGCAATTTTCCTGCTGAAAGAATTATAACTGAGATTATATCAATGTATTTTGACCACCTAGGATTTCTTTTCTTGTGAATTCATTGAAAATTTTAAGGCACAGTATATCTTGGATGGTGTAATTGATTTTTTGTTAGAGCCATTTTTATTCTGCTAATATATCAATTTTAAAATCCGGAACATCCACGAATATTTGGATGTTGATGATTACTTCCGTCGCTCATATAAACTGGTCAACTAAACTAAATTCAGTGGAAGAAGGATATTTGACCTCCACTTGATAAATACATGTTATTGCCCACAGATAGAACACAAGATGCAGGAAGGTGCCTTTATGATTTATGTTAGCGACTGCTAAGACATTTACCTGTGTAAAAATTTGCCTGCTTAATTAGCTGATTTCGGCAAGTGATAATTGGAATTCTATTATTTATATTTCAGCGTTCTGATTCTGGAAATTTAAAATTTTATATATGCTAGATTATGGTGTAGGGAGTCAAATTTTCAAACAATGGAACCATTTATTAGCGTGTAGCTTGAAACTTATGAAACTCTTCTTATTTGTTAGGATCCCATTTCAGTGTTTTTGCATGACAAATATTCTTCAGTCATTCACTGAAACTGACCGAGGAAAGTACGCCTGCCTTAATGATTTAAGATGGATAGAAGACAGCCACCACGTTAACCCGTTGATTTGTGAATTGTGTACTTGGCCGTTTATGAATCGTATACTCCTTTAGAGATCGACTTCCGATCATCTAGGTCAACAACTAATGATAACTTTTGTGGCTTTGGTGATCCATGGCACAATTTCTTTATGACTCCGTACAGTTTCAGTTGCTGGGACAGAGTATTGGCCGGTTATAATCTAACTGCTATTAAATTGCAACAATCCTGTGTCAATCCTCTCCCTCTCTTCCTTGCTCCAATTCCATCTTTGGTTATTATTTTATTGCTGGACCACAAACTTTCCCGTGGATCTGTTCATCTCCCCATCAAGCCATTGAATATATTTCTTAGATGGACCCAGACATTCTACAATACCTCAGAAATCTTCGTAGGAAAGTGAGCTTTTGATGGCAGCTTGCTGTGATTGTTTTTTTATACATGTTTATGTCACAAAATTTTCTAGGATTTATTAGCCCCCTTCCCCAATATTAAAGTTTGTATGCTTATGGATTTTTTTTGAGCAAAGGAGCATTCACGTGAAGAGACATTGAAAGTAGTAATTTATGATGTGGCTCTATATAAATTAACACGAGAATTTTTGTTGTTGGAAGCAGTGAAGTCTGTGACATGTTTCAGAGAAGAGTATATCATGGAAACAGTCAGAAAGATTCTGAAGCATGTCTTCCTTGTAGATACTACAAAGACCACAAGGGTGTAAAAATTTCTGCCGTGCATCTCACAATTGTTTCAATCTTTGCAAGTGATTCTTTTGGAGAGTTAGCTAAGTGGATAAATGTAGTTTGGGATATGAATAGTGATCTACAGGTTTTTGTTGAACATGTTACTGGACTTGAGACAAATAATTAGTAGCTAAATCAGCTTAGTTATTGTTTTAGTCAGCATAATCTCGCTATATCGTCGAGGATAATTTGGTGCCGCTTGGTTCTTCTCCAGTAGGTATCTTTACAAGTTCCATTTATTTTAAATTGCTTATGATATTAATCTTTCCACAGTTTGAGAGAAATAATTAAAGTCTGTAATTAAGGCCTTTTCCGCAACTTCTAACTCGTTTGAATCTCAGGTCTCTTTAACCGCATTAAATTTAATATGGAACTCTTTATTTTGACATAATTATTCAAATTTGGTCTTATTTAAGTTGGTCAGTCACTTTGTAAAGTCAGAAAAATATAATTACTGGTTTCCATTCTATTTATTCAAGTGGCCCAATTGGTTTCAACTCTTCACTTAAGGTTCTTTTTTGTAGGAAGTCTTGAGTTCGAGTTACCAAAAAAAGAGAAGAGGGGGGATTTTCCTAATGATCCACTAACTCCTTGAGTATGCTCCTTGGTTGGATTAATTATAGACGTCTCATTTCTAGTGACAGTGTAGGAGTTGAAGTTACTAGAAAATTTAAAGTTGTTGGAATCTGATACTGAACAGGGCCAGTAATTAATCAATAGCTGGTCAATTAGTATGTGACGACTTCTTATGGGCAGAAATTTAAACAAATAATTTATTGTAATTTTAAATTATTGGTTTAAGTCGAATTTAATTGATTTGCATTAAATTTAAGAGTTGAATTAAATTATCGTATTAGCAATATTTGGTTAGTTTACAGGTGATATTCATGTCAATTGTATTTTCTTGTTAACAAAAGTCTAAGAGAATGAACATTTCTAAGAAATAAAAAATCATAAGGATTCTTTTGGAATTTAAATATTAGAAATCTTTTTCAAAGTAAGAGTTTTTTCTACCGTAACAGAGTCGTCTTTTACCCAAATATATTTATAGACAATTTTTCAGCTTTATATCTAGTAAAATTTAAATTGTGATGAATAAGAAGATATCTAAACTCTCTGGTACACTAAATATCTTTAGATATATTTATTTTTATTGGTTTCATTATATTAATCATTTTTATATTTTATTGATAGTTTATTATTTCATTTATGCAGATCTCTTTTTTAAATTATTTTTATGATTTTTAACATTTTATTGATAGTTCATTATTTCTTTTTTAGAGATCTCTTTTTATCGTTTCATTATATTTGTCCTTTTTAATATTTTATTGATAGTTCATTATTTCCTTTGTTATAGCCAAAATCATTGTATAATACTTGTGCAATTTTAAGATAAAAATTTTAAAATGTTATCATTATCTATTTATTTGTATTTGTAAATAGTCAAGGTAAAAATTCCATCATGGATAATTATAAATATTATTCAAATTTATAAATTTTTATCAATGCATTAAACTTTAAAAGTAGTTATTAAATACTTAATTTTTAATTGAAGTCAAATATAACTATCCTTTAACACTAGTGTGAAAGTGAAATTAGTCATATTAATATAATTACTTACTCTTCTAAATAAAAGTTATTGTCAAGTTATATTTGATAAAAATTAAATTCTATTAGATCATTTTTCAAGAGCAATTTAACTCCGCTACAAGTGACTAAGAGGTTTACTGTTATCTGGGAAGGTTTAATGTTTCTCTCTAAGTCCATTGTTCCTTCAGTTGGTTATGGAGACCATAATAAGTTGTTCTTGTCTAAATCCTTTCCTTCCATATCATTACACGTCGTTTATTCGACTCTGACTTGCTATATCTAATTCCCGATTCTTTCTTCCTATCTCCTACATCGTCTCTCTCGACCGTTTGAGCTACTCAACTTCACTTAAGGGTATTTTAGTCTTTAAACACCTTAATAACTTTCCTACTTTGATCTCTTTGCTTTCTAGGTGACAAACATTACCTATCAAAAGACCTTTCTTTAGCCTTTAAGGGAAATGGTTGTCAGAGGGGTAGAGATATTTTTGAAGAGGAATGATACATTGACCTTTTTGCCTTTACCATTTTTAAAGAGCAAGGAGAGAGAAACCTAAGGCGAATCGACCCTAGAGAACTAAGAATGCCCTCTACTTAGAACCCATTTCTGATGATACCAGGCTCCATATGATTTAAAATTCTATCTTAATGCATTTTCTGTTAATACGTAGTGGGAGCCTTATTACGTACCTTAGATCTACATGAAAGGATTAAAAATGAAGGTAATGCGGAATACTTAGATTTCGGTTCTATCTTTGATTCCGATGCCGATTTCAAGCTCCAAACGTCTCTGAATCTCCTGGGGTCTTTAGTGGAAAGTGCTCACCGACTCATAGGCAAAGCCTTTCTACAATTTCCTCAAGTTTCAAGCTTCCTTAATTGGTCAAGAATCCTTATGCTTGTGAACGTTCTCTTGAGTAACTGCAGTAGACCTTACCTTTATATAGCTTCCATATTGGGCTTCCTCATCACAAGGCTGATATAGACCCGGTCTACACTGATCGGGACCCATTTTTCATCCAGACTTCGACCCATTAATCTAAATCATTTATTGGGTCACTTTATTATCTTTATCAGGATCAAATGGCGTAACTTAACAGGTAATTTATTTAAAAACCAAAATTGCAATTGATGTTAGTCCAACTTTATGAGACATGGATAAAATGTCTAACAATATCCCCTTTGGACTAGCATTAATTGCAGTAGACTCTAGTTTAAAAATAATTTAAAAACTTGGTTAAGCCCGCAACTGTATAGTCGACTAAGTTTTAAAAAACAAATATTTGATCCAAAGATAACGAAAGTCCATCATTTTGTCCCGCAAGGCTTTCGGTACCGAAAAGCATCAAACGCATGTGTCCTGTGTGACACATATCTAATACAATCACGAATACCTAATACCTCACTAACATGAATCGGAAAATGGAGTGTGGAAAACTACGATGATACCTTTATGATCTAATTGTATCATCTTCGTTTGTAGGTCTCAATATCTCTAGCTTTATGCTAAACTGCATTAGATAAATCATGTTTTTTCTCACCGAATGCTAAACAACATTAGAGAAAACCTTTAAGTTCTCCAACTGAGTGCTAAACTGCATTAGAGAACCTTTATGGGATTAAAAACTTATATCCCCTTATGTCATGTCAAACTTTATGGATATCTATGTTAAATTGTATGCGTCTAAATGACATAGGCACAAGATCAATCTGTATATATGCCCAATGACCTTCAAATGCTTAAGATTGACACAAATCTTAAGACTTTCATACGTACTATGACGATGTATGATGACACGCAATACTGAGGATAAATGATGATCATCTTTAACAATGAACCATCATAATATCATAATACTTTAAATTGTACGAATGTATATGGAGCAAACATAACGATCCCCTAATCGACAATGTCTAACGACATCAAAACACCCATACTGTATACTTGTGTTATAAACACAAGTGGGTGAAGTCCTTTAGTTAAAGGATCGACTCACAATTCTTTAGTCCTTAAATGCTCCAAACCTTAAATTCACTTTTCGTGTCAACACCTTTATGATCAAATAATCGATCTTTAACTGCTATGACCCTATGATATTCTTCGTTGTCATTAAACAACACTGTAAGAAGAATGTCACAGTAAAACCAGATGGGTCTAACCACTGAATGGACTACAGACCACTCAGAAATCAAATTTCTGAGTTAAACTATCTACGAAGCAACCCCTTTAGCATGCACTCTGCATGCCTAGTCGAGGAAGTTACATGTGTCTCAACGACACACTTCTACGACATTGTACCATCTGCAAACTTAAACTGTAATCTTAAGTAAACTTTCGATCATCCGAACACATAGCTAACTTTAAATCTGAATTCCTTACGAGGTTTAGTCTGTTGACTTTTCTATATGTCAACATATAATCCTTGATTTCTTCAAGTCTCTCAACGCTGGCTAGATTGCATTCTAAAGGTCTATAACTGGATTAACCAGATATTGATCAAATAGTCAAACAATGAATGCAATGTCCTATCTAATACATAGCCGAGCATAAATCAAGCAATGTCTTATCTAGTACGTAGCAGACTTTTGTTAGATGCACTGGGTTAAACGAACAGTTCTCCGCATATGAGTTTCTGGGATAGATCTTGGATGTATAAACGAAAAGATCATGATGGTTTCATTAATCCTAAATTTGTTGAGGGAGTTGATGTATTTATTCAATATGCATCCTCCCAACCTGAATATATGGATGGGTCTAAGATCAGATGTCCTTGTAAGAGGTGCAAACACAAATGCTTCCTTACTATTGATGAAGTTAAGTTGCATTTGCTGAGAAAAGTGTTTGTTCCCAATTATTTTGAGTGGACACGACATGATGAAGTTAAGTTGCATTTGTTGTTCACTATTTCTTAACCTTCATTCACATTACGTTATATTCTTCTCCATATATTGTGCACCATATTGATATCAACGAATTATATTTGTAGAGAATACGTTTACATTGAATTTCAGGAAAACAAATGGGACCAAAGCGACAACATCAGGTTATGTGACCTCGGTTTAGAGCCATGTTTGGAGGAACTTATTGTAAAGGTGGTTCGTCACAGTCTGTTGCACGAATTGACTCACCTACTCCGCCTCCAGGATCGACATTTGCAGATGAGGCATCACCTACTGCTCCTCTTGCTACTCCATCGCCATCCCCAATGCATATATCATCCAATACCAGTGTATCGGATAGAGGAGACGTCAGCCAGACTCTAGTTGAGGGACTGGATGGAAGAAGGTTAATAACAATTGTTAATGAACAGTAAGTGAAATCACATTACCCACGGTTTCCTTTCAATTGTCAACGGTTTATCAGTTACTTCACAGGCTATGCCAATTTATTTTATTAGGTTGGTTCTGTCTGGTCCGAGTTCCAAAAATATGACTTCCACATTTAAGCAAAGGATTAAACCTGAGGGTTATACATGGAAGAATATATCGGCCGCCACAAAGCAATTTTACTTTCAAGAGTTTGAGGTACAAAATAGAATTACTTTCTTT
>JANSVB020000415.1:1494631-1515151 GCA_025504935.2 Erythroxylum haughtii
ATCACTCGGGAATTCAGATGGCACCTTATGAAGTTCTATATGGTAGGAGGTGCAGAACTCCTATTCCCTAAACCATCCGAATTACCAATATGTCCTTCATATTGGTAACGGGATGTTACATGTCATCAATAATCAAACAATGGATGTCCGAAATGACGATGCCATAGCCAGACCTATATTTCTTTACTTCTAACCTGAGATTGCGCATGATTTGTCATTCCCAAACTTCACTAAGTAATATAGTCCCCCTCTCTTAGTACCATGCCCAATGATCTCTTTACTGAGAATATCCTAAAGAAGACAAAATTCAGGATATATTAATACCACACAATTAAGCTCTTAAGTAACTTAACTCACTAACATCAATTTATTTGATAAAATGGAACAAGAAGTGTGTGAGATAAAGAGAGAGATGGTGATATAGGTACAGTTCCAACCCTTGTGATAGGATATATTAGCATTAGTAATGCAAGTTCGTCGTGGTTTTGCTATATGAGAGAAGTCACTAGAACTAAAGGTCATGTGATCTGTGGCCCCATAGTCGATAGTTCAAGCACCATCATTAGGAGTGTAAGAGTTATAGAAAACTTGTCAATAGTTACCTCGATCATTGGCTATAGTGGAAGAATTAGTCATAGGAATGAGTAATAATTGAGACTCGACAGTGACCACAGCAGCTTGACCTATACTCTCTATATTTTCTCACTTTTTCCAGGCTTGTAACTCATTCCACTAGTCTGGATACCCATGTAATTTGAAACAGTTATCACGAGTGTGTTTCGTATTCCTACAGTGGGTGCACTTGCTCCCATCAGATTGGCCTTTACATTTTGTTGAAGTTCCTAACTTCACCATTTGTGGTTGACTGGATTTAACTCCTTTAATTGCCATAACAACTCTAATAGAGACATTATTTTCCCCAAATGCCATCACACCTAGACGAGTATCTTCCCTTCGAACATGTGCATAAGCCTGCTCAATAGTAGGAAAGGGTTTCAGCTGGAGAACATCGCTCCTAATATTGTCAAGTTTGTCATCTAACCCATCTAGAAAAATATATACCCTTTCCTCTAGTAAAAGAGAGTTATATTTGTGAATATTTGTAGCACATTCCATTGTATTAGGACGATGAAGAAAATCAATCTCACGCCATAACCCTTGTAGATTATTATATTATTTCTCAATAGATTTACCCTCTTGCCACATCCGAGGAACACATCGTCGGAGGTCATATACTTGTGATGAGTCACTTCGATCAACGTATGTCATAGCAATAAAATCCCAAACTTGCTTGGCCTTTGAGAATCGAATGAAATTTCCAGCTAAGGATGATTCCGTTGAGTTGATCAACCAACCTTTAACAATGGCATTCTCAGTTTGCCTTGTTTGAAGGTATAGGTCTGTCTCTGATGATTGTTGAATGTTTCCATTCATATATCCGAGTTTGTCTTTGCCTAAGATGTACATCATAGCAACTTGGGACCATAAAGCATAGTTAGAACTATCTAACTTGATGTTTATTGGCATTGTCGTGGAATCAATGATTAGTAACTGTGGTGAGGTTTAGGTCAGTGACAGGACTTCCATCATCTTGGCTGTTAAGGTGTCAAGTATAGATTCGGGTGAGGTGTTTGGTGGTTGTATTAAATTAGTAGAGTCTGCTAGGGATTTGGTCTAGTAACAATAAATCCAAGATCTTACTCTGATATCTTGTCAAACAGTACACATATTTTGATACGTTTTACAAGATATATAGAGATGCAGGAAGAAAATTATGGAAGTTAAATATGGCCTATATATCGTCTTTGACTAAACTTAAGGTTGACCACTGAGTAAAGGAATTTGTACAACTATACTTTCTATATTAGTAACTATAACGACTCACACCAACAATTTTGAGTATGAATTACAATCTTGAGATATAATTAAGACCCCTATCTTTCGAATAGAACAAACACTCTAAATTTAGAGTAAGCTCGCTCTGACAAAACACTTGTAGGCTTAAAAGTCCTAGGTCTAGATAAAGTCCCTCAAGTTTCTAATCAAAGTTAAGTCCTAAAGGTACCAAAAGTTGTATGTTTAGGTAATGTCCTATTAGTTCTGTACTTAACACTAACGTCTCTTGCAAACGGTGCAGGCACCTGGATTGGCTCTCAGAATCTAGGCTGGTACAGCTCGATGGCAGTGGAACTCTGGAGAGTCTTTACAGGACTCTCGTACGCGTGGAACCTAGGATATCGCCGAATAGAGCTGGAAGTCGACTCCACTAATGTATTCGAGACTCTCTCTTTGGCAGCTCACAGATCTATGGCGCTCAACCTCATTGTCAAGGGTATTCATGAGCTTCTCACTCGGAACTGGACTGTTATTTATCGGCATATCTATCGAGAGAGTAACAGATGCGCTAACTGACTAGCGAACTATGCTGGTCAATTTGATTTAGGCATTATTTATTTTGAGACTACACCTATTGAGTGTCACGTCCTCCTTTCAGAAGATTTGTCGGGGAGTAACTCCCCTAAATTCACTGTACAATTTATTCCGTTGTTTTCCTTTTAATCAGAAAATAAAAATAAAAATAAAAACATAAAGACTCGTAAGTCTTACATCCAAGTGAAGTCCTTCAGTTCTCGTAAGTCTATGATAAGTCCCAGTCTAAATACAAAGCCCAAAGGCCACAAACTTTAACTCAAAGGTCTTTAGCTCTGTGTGTGGTGGTAGCAACTGAGCATTGCTCAGGTATCAAATGCTTATTTGGATTTTCAAGCGTGCCGTCTGCCACTAAATTTTTTCACCAATTGGAAAGGAAAATTCCAGCAACCACCAATCCGTATTTATTTTGCACTTTTGACATGTGTTAATAGTAACCACGAAGCCTGTCTTTTGCTACTCATGTCTTGGAGTTCTGGTTTCGTGGGAAACTATAGTCAAAATGTTGGTAACAACGCTGTTTTTCACTCCCCCACCTTGAAATTTCATCTTTCTCGATCTTCCAAGCGTGATAAAGAGAGACCTAGTTTAAATATCCGTTTCCCAGCTTCAAAATCGACTCCTTCTGGTGGCTTTGGTTCAAAGAAAGCTGCTTTCTTGTCGCACACAATGACTGAGTTGGTCAAGGTGTCTGCTTTTAGCGATAGAGACGGTGAGGAAAATGTGGGGTTTTTCCAACATGAAGCAGCTGTTAATGGAATAACTCAATTCCGTTCACAATTGATGGCTTTGCGATTTGAAGCCACGCTCAATCGTCTGGTATTGTTCTTCTCTTTGCATTGGGTTGCTATTTTTACTTAGAATTTGATTTCTAATAATGATGAATTTCGTTGGCTGAGATAGAAATGAAAGTTTAGAGACTTTCCTTGGATAGGAGTTTCTTATTTTGGAGGATTCAATTTTGAACTTGTTTCTATAGTTTAAGTCTATCTGTAACTTTGTTCTTAGGAATTGTGTGTTCAAGGGGGATGGCACCCGTATCTCTCAACTAAATACAGTATCAGGCTTAATGTGTAGAAAATTGGGAACCTCTCTTTCTTCAGATGGAAACTTAAAGCCTATACAACTTTAGGCTCATCCCCATCCAACCAATAAATTTTGTTTGGTCCTTTAGACGTTACATTTATACAATTGCATTATTTGATTTAGGGAAATCACTCCAAAGGGTTAATTATTAAGGCTAATGTTTCTTAAACCTGCAACCAGATTTGAGTGACAATGTTATCCCAACTTGTTTGGTATGTTTTATCTGTTGACGTTTTTTTTCCCCCTCTTTTCTTCATTGAATACATTAAATCTTTAGATTACTATCTTTTTTTTCTTTTTGGAATACTATTTCTTGTAGAGCAAGTGGCTTGTAGCTGCCATTTTTGGTGCTATTGTTATCTGGAGGCATGATGCTGAAGCCTTGTGGGCTGCTATGGGATCTGTTTTAAATTCTATCCTCTCAGTAATACTCAAACGGATTCTGAACCAGGACAGACCTTTTCCAACATCCAGATCTGACCCTGGGATGCCATCTTCACATGCACAGTCCATCTTCTATATCGTCATATTTGTCATTTTGTCAAGTAATTCTTTTACTATCTTTTTGCGGTGTCGCTACGAGACATATGCAGATTTATATCCTCATGAAGTGCAAGCTTTTGGCCCTATAAAACTGTTTACTTAAATGTTTTCACTAAATTGAATATTTTTCTCACGCTGTACATTCACGTGCCACAGTTTTGCCTAAATGCACGAAAGGCAAAAGATTACTTGGAACATGCTACAGCTATTTCAACAAAAATTGTTTCAATGTTTTATGTAGAAAGGAATTTGGATTAATCTATAGCTTGTGAACCGAAAATTTGGATTTTATGTTACATAGGATGCAACTTTCTGTTGCATCAAATCAATGTCATATTCAATGTTGCATTTTAAAATGGACTGACAATTGCATGTCGAAATGTCAATGCCTGGCATTTATTTTCAGTGAATTTGGATAGGTACGGGGAGATGATTCAGATGAAACCAATCCTTGAACCCTGAACTATATGTGCTTCTAGGCACAGGTTCTTGCATACAGATCAGGGCTTGTAACCACAGTCATCTTCTTGTTACCAGATGATTGCAACGATTCATGTCATTACGCATGTCTATATCTGTTGATCTTTTTGGTACAAGTATTGATTAGTTCCTTGACGCATACTAAAGTTGTACTGACTTTCCTCTTACAATTTTGTCTGGCTGCATCTTATGCTCTGTCAGCCGTGCAATGTCTGGGAGTGAATGAGTTGACGTTGGTTCTCAGTGCTTTGACATTTGCTTTTGGCTCATATCTTGTAAGTACTACTACAGTTTTGCCAAGAAGCAATTAGGAATAATGAAACCCAAGTGCTTGCCATTGTCAGCAGTACACAATTTGTAATAGTTCCTTATAATTTTTACTTCAAGGCAGTTTATTGTACTCTCAGGGCCAAGGGAGTGAAATTCTTGGGTAAATAATGACGATAAATACTAAAAACCTGAAATGGGCATCTTGCTAATATTTTCCTTTTCTAACTTCCCTCTGTCGCAGGCGTGGCTACGAGTCTCACAACAACTTCATACAATTAGTCAAGTGTTCGTTGGTGCAGCTGTAGGATCTTGTTTTTCTATTTTGTGGTTATGGCTATGGAATGATTTTGTGCTGAAAGCATTTATCTCTTCTTTGTGGGTTCGCATAATTGTTGTTACGGGAGCTGTTGGATTCTGCCTTGGTTTTCTTGTGTATGTGGTCCGTTATTGGCTCAACGATGATTGACAAACCTTATTAAAGATTGACAGATTTGTAACTGATAGATTTGTAAAGTTTCAAAATGACGAAGCTATTGCTTTTGCAGGTAATTTAGAACGCATTGAAAAAATGTAATATGAAAAGGAGGTTTATATGGTTAGATTCGGGTCAGAGGTTTGCCCATAATGTGGTAAACCTTGTGCAAGTGATGTATACTAACGAGTATGAATGTGCTCTACTAATAGCGATATTTCAAATCTTATTAGTCACATACTGCTAACAACTAATCGTCAATTTCTTCTACTCTGAGAATAAGGTAGCTGCTGGTGCTTGTGGAGATCTTGTTCTTTACTTAGCAGTCTTAAAGTACCTAACAATCAAAGCTTCGCAGAATATCTTAGCCTCTCAGTAGACTTTCCATGTCCAGTGGACATCCTTAATTAATGTTAATCCTGATTCCATGGCTGAACTAGTCATGTTTAGGGCTAATGCTGCAACTGTCCTTGTAATGAGTAATTTGATTGTGACCTTCAAACTACCAAGCATCAACAAAGTTATTAGTAGGGGAAAGAGATTGACTAGTTCTTATCGTTATCTGCAAAGACGAGGAATTACCTGGGAAATCTGAAGGGGTACAACCTAAGAGGAAGATGCAAATGGAATGCGAAACAAGATAACTATTGAGCTATTGCATGGTCCAATCCAGTGTACAATTTACCTTTCTATAACTTGATGACAGCCTTTATTCCGATGAGAGGCATGTATCCTAGATGTAAAGATCTCCCGTGAAAACATGCCCTACATTTATTTAAAATTGCCCTCCAACAAGCATCACACAGTAAGCCTCCACTAAATCAGAACCTAGGTAAGTGTCATGCAATTGCAATCATGTTCTCTTTGATCACCTCAGATAATATAAGGAAGAGGTTATAATCTTAGGAGTGGGAGCAAGCCCTTCGTATAAAGTCATAAACGCCAACAAGGCAAGTCTTTCGTAGCTACATTCAGCTCCTGTAACAAGGATATGAAGGGAGAACATAAGAGGCATAATTTTTGAGGTATAAAACTGGTTAACGAATGAATGACAGCTCAACCTACCTTTAGCAAAATATGATTGAACTAGAATGCTGTGCTTCGGGAGCTAGGCCTAAACTGCATTTCTAACTCTTGAAGCAGATAGCAGACAATACTGGCTGAAGGCTGGAAGCCCTGTAGTGTAGAGGAATTGCATGGATTCAAGTTCACAACTTCATCCTAGAAATCATCCACCACATACTTATTAATCACGAATGTTGACGTATCATTGTTCAACATTTCTTCAGGCTTTTTTACCAACTTTGGGTGGATTTCCCATTTGGTTTGAGCATGCTGTCAACGGCACCTCCCTTTTTTTTGTGTGTGTGTGTGTGGCAACAGGGTGACCTGAACTTGAGTGTTGGAGAAAGGTAGCAAATGCCACTTGAGCTAAGGCTCATTGGCGCAAAAGCACTTGTATGCCAAGCTGCAAAGAAGATGAATCTCCAACTGAATATTGTCCCATCCATGGTGACATCTTCCCGTGAATACAAAAACTCATCTTCAAACGAATCCAACGATCTGGTAATGATAATTTTGCCTAGCTAATCTTCAATATAATTTAGAAAATACTCAATCTCCTTGTTGGCCATATCTGACCCAGAGCCCACAAAGTCCAACATGTCATATATATCTTCCTCCTCTGGATGAGATCGATCACCAGACACAAAGACAAAAAGTTGATTCTTTACCTTAATCCAGGACCATCCTGGCTCTTTAATTACACCCTTCAATCTCATCCCTTTTCTTGTATCAGCTGCTTCTCTCCACCTTCCTTTGGCAGCATACAGGTTAGCCAAGGTAATGTGTGCCCCTGCACAATTTGGATCCAGCTCAAGAATCTTCTCTGCAGCACGTCTTCCACGATCAATATCACCATGTTCCCTACACGCCCTGAGAAGTGCTGACCAACTGAGATGATCCTGTTGACATGGCATGCTTTGGATCATGTTTTCTGCCTCACTTAACCGTCCAGCTCGGCAAAGAAGATCAATCATGCTGCCATAATGTTGCTTGGAAGGATGAATCTTGTACTCTTTGCTCATTAAATTAAAGTAGTGGTAACCCAAATCTACCAGTCCAGCATGGCTGCAAGCAGTGAGAACACCTAAGAAGGTGACTGAATCTGGTCTCAAACTAGCCTCAGAAATCATCTGAAACAAATCAATGGCTTGATTACTGTACCCATGCTCAGCATAACCATTAATCAGTGCTGTCCATGATACAATATCATTGTTTTCTCCCTCCTCAAAGACTTTCAAAGCTTCCTTAATGTTACCACATTTTGAATACATATTAATCAGTGAACTTTGAATCAGAGAAGTCTGTTCTAACCCAACACAAAAAACATGGGCATGGAGTTGCTTCCCTTGATCAGGAATTGCCATGTTACCACAAAGACTGAGAACACTAGAAAAGGCAAAGTCATTTGGTCTTGGCCCTTCATTTCTCATCCGAGACAGATACCAGAAAGCCTCCTCTGCATAGCCTCCTCGAGAACACCCTGTAATCATAGTGCTCCATGAAACTACATCTCTTTGAGTCAACCCTTCAAAGACCATAGAAGCCAAGGTTAGCAGACCACATTTTGCATACATGGTCATGATTGAATTAGCAACTGAAAGATAATCCACAAGACCAAGGCGTACAATATGGGCATGTAATTGTACACCCCATTCAATCCTCCCCATATTGGCACAACCAGAAATAACTGCTGCAAAAGTGAACTTGTTTGGATTTACACCCGTTTCTCGCATTGTTTTAAATGATTTAACAGCATTTTCCTCTTGACCATTCTGAACATACGTTGTTATACACGTTGTCCATGAAACCACACCCTTGATGCTCATATTTTTGAACAAACGAGAGCCGTAGTCAAACTTTCCACATTTGTTATACATAGTAATAAGAGTATTTGCCACAAACGAGCTTTCGTGAACCCCTCCCTTTATGGTTTGAGAATGAATTTCCCTTCCATAATCCAAAGCACCTGAATCGGCACAGGCCTTTAATGCAATAGCAAAACAATACGAATCGCACACAACTTTTGATTTCAACATATCAGAGAAGTAAAACAAGCTCTCTTTGTAACGACCAACACGGACAAGCCCGGTAATTATAGCTGTCCATGATACAACATTCTTTAGAGGCATCTCCTCAAAGATCTTGCAACCATGTTCAACTTTGCCAATTTTCATGTACATATCCAAAAGCGCACTACCAACAAAAACTGAGTCGACAAAGTTGCTTTTAACCGTATACCCATGTAACGATCCTCCGAAACCAACATTCAAATCAAGGCCACAAGCCTTGAAAGCAACGCTAAGTATAAACGGGTCCATACGAACTCCAGGCAGAACCCACATCTTTGAAAACAAAGCCAACGCCTCAACAGCGTCCGAGGCATTCACATAACCAGTAATCATCGTGGTCCATGAAATCTCGTCTCGAAGAGACATTGTATCAAACACCTTACGAGCTTCAAACAATCGACCGGTTTTAACCAATTCCTTGAGTTGGGAATTCACTTGGAACACATTCACGGGATATGTGAGCTGGGTTTTCCATGTTAAGTTATTTGATGCCTCCCGAGACGAGAACGCGAGGTCTATGTTCTCTGTGAAAGCTGTGCATGCGACGGTACACAGTCGCCTGAAACTAGGCCTAATCATACTTGGGAAAGAGCCATTTCATGGCTGCTTACGAACTTTTTCTTTGAGACGAGTTTGCGCCATTCCCGTATTGGCCCAACCCAAAACTTTCTCCAATGTTCGTCTGGGAATCTAAATTTTTTTATTTATATTGAAAATTATTTACGAGACTTGATCATAATTTAATAATAATTATTATTATTTATAAAAAATAATATGCTCAATATATATTTTTATCATAAGAGATAAAAACAAAACCTTAAGGCCTTATTTGATTAGCATGGATTCTTATTTGGAAAAGTAATCTTTTTCTTAAAATTTATATTACCACGTTTGGTTCACTCTTTTTAGTAGTTAGGAAAGTAAAAATTTTCCCAATCTTGGGAAAGTAATAGCACTTTACTTAAATTTTAAATCTCAGTCCCTCCTTGGTATTTATATTACTTTCTTCAGGAATTTAATCTAAAAATTACACTAGCCAATTTAACCCTTCCTTCTCTCTCAACTCTACTACTTTAAAATATATAAATTTCAAATAAATTTTGATATAATAATTATAAATATATAAAATAAATATTAGTTTATAAATAATAATTTTTAAATTATTTATTTTTAAAACTAAATATTTTATTAATACTTTATTAATAAATATTATATAAAATATTAAAATAAATTTAAATAAAAATAATTTTTTGTAAGTTTTATTTTATTTATAATTATTATTAGTAATAAAAATATTTATTATTATTTTAAAAACAAAAATTAAAAATTCACAATAATTATAAAAGTTGAAATAAATAAAATAACTAATTAAAAAAAAACTTTGAAAAAAAGGGGGAAGGAGAGATAAGAGGGATGGAGGGATGGAGGGAAATTTTAAAAAATTTTGAAAATTTTGCAGAAAAGCTCCCCAATTTTTTAAAATTTCTGTTTCAGTATAAAATAACTTATGAGACATGACATTAAAAAAAAGAATTTATAAAGTCATAATTAAATATTTAATTTTACAAAAATTTAAAATTTTAACTCTAATAAAAAAAACAGTTTGAAAGTCGATTACGGGATGGCCAGCAACTATCATTTTTATTCATGCATTTGTCATGAATATCTGAAGTAAAAAGTCCACTTGAAATGTAGTGGAAATTTGAAGGGAAAACCTGAAGGTGGCTCCCTGACTCAAGCTTATACTTGCCAACCGTGTTTCAAGGAACAAAATCGTTGGCAAATTTGATAATCAAAGCTGGAGCCTGGAGAACTTCAGTTGTTCCATTTTTGACGTAAGTTGTGCCCTTGATGCAATTGCAAGTTTCCTTTTACCCATCAGCTGTTCCATTTTTTATGTAAGTTGTGTTCTTGATGCAATCGCAAGTTTCCTTTTACACAACTTTCATCAATTTTAAGAATAAGTTTCTCTTTCTAGATCTTTTTTGCTCTGACTTCTCTCTTCCCTCTTTTTCCCACCCCTTTTGGATTTTACTCTCATGCCCCTCCCTGTTTATGCCCATCCCCCTCCTTCCAGCCCTTAGCTGTCAGGTTCTTCTGGTCTTTTCTTCCTCACCGTGCAGCTCCTAGGCGGGCACCCATCACCATGGGTGACCCGACGCCCCCCTCCAGATCCATTCCCTCCCCTTCTGCAGTCTCATTTTGATTCTCTAGCAGTTGCTCCGGCTATCGCGCGGGTGCTAGGCGAGGGCACGCTGCAGAAGGTGTTGCTGGGCACTCCCATCTCCGTGACTTCCCCTGCGTTTGGAGTTCTCCTCTGGGCAAATCTGCCGCCCCTAGACAGGGGACTCCGGGCGGAGGCTCCTGGCGTGATAAGGTTGCAATCCAACAACAACAAGGTAAGCTTAATCATTACCCTCATGTGCTTCAGGATGGTGTCATTTCCCCTCTGATTGAACTGCTACGAGCTGGAGCAAAAGCTTGGTCTAATGCTTTGGTTGGTTTTTTCTAGAGAAAACGGTTGGCTTTTCCGGCTGTTAATGCTTGGGCAAAGGCTCAGTGGAGCAAGAGAGGCTTTGAAAAAGCCATGCTCATGGATGATGGCTTATTTATGTTCAAGTTCTCCTCGCAAGCTGATGTTACTGAAATCCTTGAACTTGAACCATGGCATATAGGAGACCAACCTTTGTTTTTGCGTCAATGGCGACCGGGTATGGGTTTGGACAGAAGTTCTGTTGAGGTCATCCCTATTTAGGTTCAATTCCATGGCCTACCATTGGAGTATTGGACGATGGAGGGGCTCAGCCACCTGGCTAGTGGCATTGGGAAACCAATTTGCTTATACTCCCAAACAGCCGCCATGGACAAGATTGGGTATGCCAAAATTTGTATTGAAGTTGCAAAGGATGCCGTGCTCCCGAATAAGGTGTTCATCCGACGCTTAGATGAAGCTGATGACTTGATTTGTGCTAGCATTCTTGTCACCTATGCATGGAAACCAAGTGTAGCTAGTAAGCAGTGGGTAAAGACGAGCCATCAATTTTCGTTGGGCTAGTCAGAGGATCTGGTCATGGGAACCATACAGCCCGCCGAACGGCATCGCTTGAATGCACCTGAGCCGGTTCGGCAGTGTGGTATTGAGGATGGATTAACTGAGGCTTTGGGGGAGGACGGTCCTAGTCAACCACCAAGCACACCAGACTGCGGTTCACCTGTGGGTAGTCACTTTCAGGATTGCAATAGGCACCTGGACTCAAGATCAGTGGAAAATCTGGATGGGGTTGTTCAAAGCTCTATAGGCATCATACAACCGGAAGTACCTAGGGAGTTGTCTTGCTCCTCTGGGCCAAACCTATTGTCCGCAGATAAGGAGGCAACCTCTTCGCCAATGCAACAAGGTGGGGATGCTCCTCCAGTTGTCGACCAAGTAGATGGGGTGACAATGCAGAAGGGTGGGGACGCATCTTTAGTTGCTGATTGAGAGGAAGGCGAGATTCCTCAAGATTCCAATAAGCTGGGTAAGAGTACGGTTACCAAAAAGACAGAAAAAAAGAAGAAGCATAAGGGGATAATATCCCCTGAATGCCTTTTTTAATGATGTCCATCCTAGTGTGGAATATGAGGGGGCTGAATGATCCTCAAAAAGATGATGGTGAAACAACTTGTGGCCACTTCTAACCCTGTTTTGGTAGGATTGCTGGAAACTAAAATAAAAGCAACAGCTGATCGGTAGGGTTTGGCTTTTTAGGACCTCAATGGAGCCTCTTCACCAATCATGCTCATCACTACAATGGTCGTATTCTGTGCTGGTACAATTCAGAGAAAGTAGACATTCAAGTGCTCAAGATAGGTGCTCAATTTATGCATCTTTGTTGCAAAGAAAAAGACAAAGCTCATTTCATGGTTACTCTAATCTATGCTGCTAATTTTGCTTACCAACGTTCTGATCTGTGGAGGGAGTTGCTGGACTTCCAAAATGGACTGAATTGCCCGTGGTTGGTTTTCAGTGATTTTAACTACAGTCTCAACTCTTCATAAATGGAGGGCAGAGCTAGATTTCATTGTGGTTCGGGTGGTGAACTCCAACAACTTTTTCATAATACTGAATTGGTTGACCTTAGAGGCCATAGCCAATGGTTCACGTGGGAAAACAAATAACAGGGTGATATGTATATTCGGAAGAAGCTAGATCACGTGTTGGTAAACCAGCAATGGCTCCACTCCTTCCTTCTTGATTCGGTGGTGTTTGGCGATCCAGTTTTTTCAGATCACACGCCTATTCTTATTCAGCATCCCACTACTCCCCGCATTTTTGGGGCCCCATTTAGATTTTTCAATGGTTTATTAAGGGTTGACGGATTCATGGAAATGATTAGCCAGATATGGAGGGTGGAGGTTCACGGTTTTAAAGGATACCAATTAATGCATAAATTGAAGATGGTCAAAAGAGCGAATAAGGTTTTTAGTAAGCAGCAAATGCATAATATTTAGGAGCTGGGTACTCATTTGGCCGATTTACAGCAGCAATGCTATAGGGATCCCCTTAATGAGCGTCTGCGGGTTCTTGAAGCTGACAGCATGAATAAATATCAGGAAACTCTGACATTACATGACTCCATTCTTCGACAGAAATCTAGACAGAATTGGCTAAGGGAAGGTGATCGTAACTCAAAGTTTTTTCATGCTGCGATCCTTGCTCCCCGCAACAAGAACACTATAACTGAGTTGTTAGATATGGATGGCAATGTATGGAGAGGTCAAGAGGCTGTGTCTGCTCATGTTAGGGATTTCTTTGTTCATCTCATGGGTTGGCAGGAGGAACCGAGGGGGAATGAGTTTGGGGTTCGGCATGTGCTAAATTTCACTCCAAGTCAAGCTACTCTCGACATGTTAAATGCCCCGTTTACTGCTTTGCACATTAAGGACGTCTTATTCCGCCTTAACAGCTCAAAAGCTCCAAGCCCCGATGGGTATTCGGCTGGGTTCTTTCAACACACGTGGCCTATCACAGGACAGCTACTCACGGAAGCGGTTCTTGAGTTCTTCTCTTCTGGTAAACTTTTATGGGAAATTAACCATACTTACATCTGCCTAATTCCTGAAAAGGATAGACTTGAGAAGATCACAGACTATAGACCGATTTCATGCTACAACACAGTTTATAAAATTATCGCCTCTCTTTTAGTTGAGCGTCTGAAAGGAGTTTTGATGGAGGTGGTTAGTAAGGAGCAAGGGGCCTTCTTACCGTCGAGGCGTATTGGAGATAATATTCTACTGCTTCAGGAGCTCATGGGAGAGTACCACTCAGGCAAAAAGGTCAACAGTTGTGCCATGAAAATAGATCTTTATAAAGCATTTGACACGATTGGCTGGGATTATTTGAGGGACTGCATGCAATGTATCGGTTTGCCTCCCAGATTCTGCCACTGGATCTCCCAGTGCATCCAAACACCCTCCCTGAGCGCCCTGATAAATGGCATTCCTACAAAGCCTTTTACGATTCGCAGAGGAATAAGGCAAGGGGATCCCCTTTCCCCTTACTTATTCACTCTTGCTATGGAGGGCCTATCCCGATTGTTGTCCAAAATGGTGCATTGCAATGGGTTTTTCCAGTTTCATCATAACTATAAGGATCTGCACCTATCTCATTTAATTTATGCTGATGATGTTATTCTTCATTGCCAAGCCGAACCGTAGGTGTTAGCTATCATGATGAACTTGATGACCACTTTCTCTCGATGGTCGGGTATGACGATGAACTTATAGAAGAGTGGCATTTATGTCTCTTCAGATGTGAGAAATCAGGAAGGCCTTAGCAATTTGGTGGGGTTAACTCTTCAGAGCACGCCTTTCCGCTATCTTGGTATTCCTATCACCTCGGGCAAGCCTCGATTCTCTAACCTTATGCCTTTGCTGGAGAATTTAAAGAACAGAATAAACTCTTGGCAGAATCGGTTTCTCCTTTGAGCTAAAGTCAACTTGATTGTCTCAGTGTTGAATAGAATGCATGTCATTGGGTAGCTCATATGACTACCCCCAAAAAAGTTATCAAGGAAATGGAGAGGATCTTAAAGGCTTTCTTATGGACTGGTCAGTCTGAACAGTGCAAGGGAGCTAAAGTAAAATGGAGTGAGGTTGTTGTTCCAAAGAAGCATGGAGGTTTGGGCATTATTTTGTTTCCTGAGATGCAAAAAAGCCTGCTTATGAAGAGAATTTGGCGTTTATTTATGGATAAAGAGGCTGTGTGGGTCAAATGGGTGTAGGCATACCGCCTTAATGACCAAAGCTTTTGGCATCTCCAAACCAAGTACGAATACTCTTGGATTTTCAAAAACTTGTTGAAACTGCGTGAATTGATTTACCCTTCGATTAGGAGTAGAATTGGGGATGGAGAAGACATATCTTTTTGGTTCGACAATTAGCATATGTTGAGCCCCTCTGGCTCCGAAATGATTTAACTGGACTTCAACACCGAATTCCAATGAACGCCACTCTATCATGGGTTCTTTGGGAAAGTAACCATCTGCATAGGTATAGATTCGGATATCTGCTTACAAGTTATCTGCATGGTATCTTCCTTCGAAGCACTGCGGACAAATTGATATGGACAACTACACAATCCGGTGATTTCACATCCTCTTCAGCACGTGCCATTGGGGGCGGGTTGGCTGAAGAGGTTCCTTGGGCTGTGCTCGTCTGGAAACAGGTGTTATGTCCTAAAGCAGCTTTTTCCTATGGCTGACTATAAAAAACAGATTAAGAACAAAGGACAGGTGGTTCAGAACTTATGATCCCATTTGTGTGATGTGTAAGTTAGTCCATGAAAGTAGAAATCACTTGTTTTTTGAATGCGAGTATATCAAAGCAGTGTGGAATCGAATATTGTATATCACAGGTATCCTGTACTTTTCTTATGAATGGACTGCGGCCCTAGATGAGATTATTTGCACAGTCAGAAATGGGAGGCACGATTCTTTCATGATTAGGACCTCCTTTCAGATGGTTATCTATCATATATGGCGGGAGAGAAATAGGCGATTTTACAAACAAACAGAGCAGCATAAATATGAGTTAGCAGATTGCATTATTAACTTGATCAAGGAGGTCATAATCGGGCATGGTATGCAAGATCAGTTATGTTTGGCAATGAGACGGCGCTGACGTATTTAGATGTGACATGATCTTGGCTATTATGTGGTTTGCTTTACTGTGACTGTGGCATGAAAGGCTACTTTCTCTTTTTGTCCCACATGTATCTGTTTGTTGTTCTTTGCACTTTGTAAATGTGACAATGGCATTTCTGTGATTATGGCATGAAAGGCTACTTTCTCTTTTTGTCCCACATGTATCGGTTTGCTGTTCTTTGTACTTTGTAAAAGTTGTTTCTTTTATAATTACATATATCTTAAATTTTCAAAAAAAAACTTTCATCAATTTTCTACAAGTTACTTTCTTTTACAGGTATTGCACTGACCTACTTGCTTTATTGCCATTTACCATACATGACAAACCCCTTTACTTGGTTTATTCTATAAATCGAGTCTTAAAAGCATGGGCTGGGTCACTTGAAGCAAATATGAAGGGCCTAATCTTACACTTGTCACAAAGAAATTCACTAAAGTTGCATTAGAAGCATAAGATGAGTAATCTTCTGACAATAGGATACTTAGACCAACATGTGGGTTCTCACAAATTGACACTAGAGAGGTCGGAAAATGTTGTACTGTAAGAGATGAAATGAAATTTTATGATGTAATCGTCAATGCTTTTCTTTTTCATTGATTGAATATATATACAGAGGTTTCTGTTTCTGTACAACTAAGTTTTTTACAACAGAATTGTAACTTTATTACGTATCTTGCAGGTGCATTCCTTTATTGTGAGGAAGCTGAGTATTTGGGCTGGAGCTGAATCTGGATCTGGTACTTGAGCTTGCAGAATTCTTTTTATCATTTTGACGCAAAGGCAATTGGTCTCTTACATCCCCTCTCAAACGAGACTTGGGATTTGGGATAAGGTTGAGTTTGGATAATAAGTAGGAAAATCGTATGGCTGGTAAAGGCTTTGTGAGTAAGTCAACTATTTGACCTGTTGTACTGACATACCTCACCTCTAGAACACCATCTGAAACCTTGTCCCGAATAAAGTGGATGTCTAGTTCAAAATGTTTAGTGCAGGATTGAAACACCAGATTGTGAGCTAAGGACTGAGCATATTATTGTCGCACCAGATAATAGGCTTTTGAGATGAGGTGAACCCGAGTTTGGAGAGCAAGGAAAGGAGCCAGATGAGTTCAGTAGAGACATGTGAAAGCGCCCAATACTCTGCTTCAGTACTAGAGTGAGCCACTATCGACTATTTCTTCGAGTTCCAGTATATAAGATTCCCCCCGAGGAAGGCACAGCCCCGCTGGTGGACTTTCGATCATCAGGCGAGCTAGCCCAGTCCGAATCGCTAAAGGCGTGAAGCTGAAGAGGAGAGGAGGAGGGTCGAAAGTGAAGCCCTAGATCAGCAGTCCCTTGAAGATAACGAAGAACCCTTTTTAGGGCAATCGAATGGGTAGTTGATGGATTGATGAGAAATTGACTCAATTTATTGACGAAGTAGCTAATATTAGGCCTTGTGTTGCAGAGATACTGAAGAGCCCCGACTTAGCTTCGATACAACTAAGGGTCAAAAAAGGGAAGACCATCATGGAGCGAGAGCTTGGACCCAGTGGAGATGGGAGTGGCACAAGGTTTGGAAGAAGACATATTGGCACGGTGAAGCAAGTCCCTCACATACTGACTTTGAGAGAGATATAGCCCTGTCGCATTACGGTAAACCTCAAACCCTAGAAAGAAATTTATACTTTCTAGTGTCATGAGAGCAAACTGAGAGTGAAGCTTAGTGATAAGGTCCTATATAGCATTTGGATTATTCCCCATAAGGAGAATGTCATCAACATAAACCAAAGCAATGAGAAGTAAATCATTATGCCTGTAGTAGTAGAAAGCTGCCTTCAGATTTTGAAACCAGGCTCTAGTAGTCTATTTCAAGCCGTATAGGGCTTTGGAGATACGACAAACATGATAAGGGTGAGTGGAGCTTTCAAAACCCTAAGGTTGTCTTATGTAGACAACCTCTTGCAAATCATCATTGAGAAATGCATTGTTGACATCAAGTTGTTGGATGTCCCAATTATGTGAGACTGTAAGAGACAAAATCACCTTAATGGTGGATGCTTTGACAACTAGACTGAATGTCTCGAAATAGTCTATGCCACAGGTTTGAGTGAACCCCTTGGCAACAAGGCAAGCATCATACCTGTCCACAAACCCCTCAGCTTTGTATTTTGTCTGAAAAACCCATTTAGTAGCCAAGATATTCATGGTAGGGTCATAAGGGACCAAGGTCCAAGTTTGGTTTTTGTGTAGGGCAGTGATCTCATCCCTCATAGCTTAAGTCCATATAGGATCTTGAAGAGCTTGAGATATAGAGGTGGGTTCTGAGGTAAGACAAGAGGTTAAGGCAGCAGAATAGGTTTTAGGTTTAAAAATGCCATATTTGGATCGAGTCTGCATTGGGTGGATATTTTGGGTTGGGGAAGGGAGAGTAGGACCTGGGATTGGCTGAGTATGTGGTGTAGGAAGAGAGGAGGTATGCTGCAGATTAGAGGAAGGGGAGGTAGTAGGGAGAGGAGTATGGCAGGCAAATCTGTTGACAGTGGAGTGCTTCGAAATGAGACCTAAGGATAGGCAGCAGAAGTCAAAATAGAGAGAGGTAAGCCTGTAGATGTTGGAGTTAAGGAGGCTTGGGGGGGAAGAGAGAAGTGTAAGGAAAGTCATGTTCATTGAAAACAACATGACAAAAGATAAAAACTCTACCATTAGGACTAAGACACTTATACCCTCGATGAAGAGGGCTATACCCTAAAAATACACATTTGGTGGTGTGAAAATCAAGCTTGTGTTTGGAGTAAGAGCGTAGGTAAGGGTAGCAACTACAACCAAAAGTTTTAAAATAAAGATAGTTGGGACATTTGTGATATAGAATTTCAAATGGGGATTTATTATTGAGACGAGGGGTGGGAAGATTATTGATTAAGTAAGCTGCTGTGGAAAAGGCTTCAAGCCATAAGGTTAGAGGCATATTGGCATGGGAAAGTAGGGTTAAGCCAGTTTTTGTAATGTGGCAGTGTTTCCTTTCAGAAACTAAATTTTGTTGGTTAGTATGGGGATAGCTAAAACAGTAGTGAATATCAGTTTGATTAAGAAAGGGTAAAAAGTCCTTGTATTAGAGTACACAATTTCAAGAGGTTTAGTGACAGTGACATCATGTGTGTCAAAGGAAGTGGATGTAATTTACCTTGCCTACATGAGTCACAAAATTCAAGATTACTTGGATCAAGCTTTAAGTTCATTGATTTTGAAACCATATGAAGTATATTTTTGGATGGGTGGCCAAGTCTAGTATGCCAAACATTTGTAGATTTTTTAATACTGTGAACTTCGCATTTGTTGAGTACATAAGCAGTAGAGTTTTTAAAAGAAAAGGCCTGAGAGGAACCAGAAGAAGGAGTAAGGGTTGTAGACTATGATTGAGTGGTAGCTTTAAGACTGTAGAGCCCATCTCGAAGCACTCCTCTAAGCAAAATTGTCCCTGAAACCTTGTCCTTAAACAAACAATAATTGTCAGTAAACTCAACTGTAATCTTATTATCCTCTGTTAATTTAGAGATACTTAGGAGATTTTTAGTTATTTGAGGAACATAAAGAATTTCTTTTAAGGCTAAGGGGGTGTGTTTGTTGTCATGAAACCGAATGGAAGAAGAACCAATATGGGCTATAGAGAGAGCATTACCATTACCCACAGTAAGATGATCCTTGTCTCTATATGTAGAGTTGTCTGTTAGATTATTCAAGTTAGAGGTGACATGGTGTGTAGCACCACTGTCAACAAACCATTTTAAGTCTCTTCCAGGATCTGTAGGAGTGTATTAGAGGACTGATTGTGAGCAATAAAGGTCTGGGGACTAGATCCGTGTTGCTGAAAACTACCTGCAGCATTATAAGACTGATTTTGTGATCGCCAATTTGGTGAGCTTTGTGAACCTTGCCAAGTTTGGTCAAATCACTTGTAACATTTGAGAGCATCATGACCAGGCTTTTGACATATCTGAAAAAAAATTCTTCTAGCCCTAGACCATCGACCATTTCTGCCACGACCTCCTCTGTCTCTATAGCCCAACCTGCTTTCATGATTTGGCTGTCTATTAGAGTTGTTATCTTTGTTATAAGCAGTAATGTTAGCTATGGGTATAGTGACAGTAGCTTGTGTAGACAGAGTGTTAAGTGGTTCAATCTGAGTCTCATGCATCATTAATGTATACTAAGTGTCTTGTAAGGTAGAAGTCTTCATGGTGTAGGTGAGGAAAACAACTACTAGGTCATATTCATGTCCTAAGCCATTTAGGGCACTTAGGATAAGTTCATGCTCAGGAACTGGATGATCTGTGACCAAAAGAGAATCTCCAATTGATTTAATCTTCTGCATATATTCTAAAATATTAAGAGCACCTTTTTTATTGTAGAGAGCTGGTGCTTGAGCTGCAAGACACGAACCATGGATGTTTGTGCATGCAACCTCTCAGGTGTTTGCCATACCTCAAGTGAGGTAGAAGATGTGTTGACCTGTCCAATCCCATCATTACCAACGGTGGAGAACAACCAACAAAGGAGGAGCTGATCAGAACGTTTCCAGTCTCGAAAATCTAGGTTTGATGAAGGCTAAGCTATTGCAATGATGGAAGGTGTAATAATAACCAGATTAGGTGGTAAGATGCTTCGTGTGATGAAGATCTCAAGCTCCAAGACAGTATGGCTGCGAGAACCTGTGCACTCCAGTTGATGAAGTTATTTCGATCAAACTTAATAGGTAAGTTGAAATTGAATGTTTTAGCAAGCACAGAGATATCAAGAGAGGGCATAGTTGTGGTTGTTTGGTTTTGTTGAGAATCAGGAAGATGATTGGCAGAAGAAGAAGCTTCTAAAATCAATAAACACTTGCATAGTGCTATTAGAATTTACTTAAAGGGAGTTGGTGATGGATGTAATAAAAACTAAA
>JANSVB020000415.1:1669067-1685151 GCA_025504935.2 Erythroxylum haughtii
TGATGGCATGTAGCCCCGGGTTTTGGGGTGTTTAATTCGTGTGTATGATGTTGCGTATGAATTGCATGTACGAAAATGACTTTTGTGTGAATGTTGGGATCGGGTCCGACGGTTCGGGTAGCCCGTCGTGGGTGCAGCCCGAGGGGCCGCCTCGGGATTTGGAATTCCAGGACTCGGGCCCAACATCAGATCTAATCACTCATGCTCATACTAAGCATATTAAAATTGATATCCATTTTGTTCGTGACTTGGTAGCTAACAGAGCACCCTTCATCAGACACACTTCATCTGCTCTTCAAATTACAAATATTATGATCAAGCCTTCATCTTATTAGGTATTCCAACGTCTTCATCACAAGCCCATGATTGCAAACCATCATGAGCTTTAAGGGGGCTAGTAACATTTCATATATGTATCTCAACAATTTAATCTTTGCATATAAGATTATTAGTTGTATTATAATCACTATAAATCTTCTTTTGATTGTATTTTTACTTGTATATTAAGGCTTATGAGCCCTTCTCAAAAGTAATAAAAATAGCATACATTTTTCATAACTTTTATCTAAGGAAGTACATTACATGTTCAATCCTCTTTTAATAGAAAGATGTTTTATTTTGATGGATTAGTCAAAAATATTAACTGAATGCTTGACACTCTTATAAATTTTGAGTAAGTCTTCTAACTTTTGGCCTATAGCTTATCAAAATATATAATGGACAATGGACAAATTCGATAATCCAAACTTCTATAATTCTGGAAATATATTTCACGTTATCATCTATGCATATTATATCTGCTTCTATCACATTTAGTATTCATTTTTTTTAACTTCTGGAAAATTCCAAGATTCTTTCTTCTGGAATAGTAGGAAATTTTTGGATTTAAATGAACTCACAAGACCTTATATTCATAATAACATCTCCAAACAAATAATAATAATAGTAATAAAGGCTCATAAACCTTAAGTTCAGCTGAAGTGCTTTAACTCTTGCATGAAAATAAATTGAAGATAAAATACCATAAAGACTATGTTCGAGCCTCTTAATTTCATGGATCAAGACACGAAAATTAAAGGCTTGTAAAGCTAAAGTTTAAGTGAAGTTACTCAACTCCTTAGATTAAAATACAAACTTCTAGGCACTCATGCCAAATTTTGGTTAAACTATTATTCAACTCCTTATTTTTAAAAAAAAATCTAAAGATATACATGTGCAAGGTCCAAGTGAAATCCTTTAACTCTTTAATCCGATGAAAATCTTAGAAAACACACGACCCATATGAAGTCTTTTACTCCTTAATTGGATGAAAACCTGAAATCATATATATTTCAAGTGAAGTTCTTCAAAAGAAAACTTAAGACCGTTAGTCTTAGGTTCACAAAGGTTTTTTAGTTACCTTATTCTAAGACAAAAAGTCTTAGATTTACAATCATTCATTCACACTCATGATTTTTATTCAACAAGTTTTATAAAGACATCAATAAGTCAGTCCCTCCACTCTAAATATTTTTAGTATTATTTTTCTACAAATTTTTGAAATAAAACTCTAAAACAAGATTGAGAAAATGGTACATTAATTGAGAATCAAGATAAAAATTTAAGAAAATTTGACTATGTTGAAAAATTAATTATATGTATACATACATAGTAATTTAATTCTTTTTGTCCATTTTGATGTGCAACTTAAAAGTATTAAGGCAATATTAAAAAATTAGCATAAAAATAAATAAAAGATTAGAATGATTTATAATCTTTTAACATAGTAGTTATAATTTAGTTTGTGGAAACCTAAACACCTTAGCAATTTGAACACAAACAAGATATTTGTAAGAAGCTTCCACGTACAGATGTGGTTCCATAGTGCACCATCTAACCAGCTGTAAGAGGAAACACAATGGGACCTAAGAATGTCAACAATTAAAGGGAACTATCCGCCAAAGCTATGCAAATAGGAGTACTTCGTATTATTGTCATTGCAATTTACCCAATCCGTTATCTAGGAGCAAATGGGTGGGGGCATATATATATATAAAAAGATGCAGATCCTAATCACTCCCCAAAATTTACATTTTCAGAAAATATTGAAATGGGAAATGGTGCACAAAGTCAGCAGGATCCAAAAACACCTTTCTAACAAAGAAAAGGAACAGCTTCAAAACAATGATCTTCGAATGATTCATTTTGAAAGTTTCTCTTCTGCAATCCAAATGCTTCAATTTGCTATTGCTTTTGATGCAGCCAGGAAAGTTTTCATTGAGCATATACGGGTACTGCTCAAGGATCTAGCTTTTAACCTTCTTGATTCAGAAGCTCCTTATCTTCAAAAGTTTCATTTTGCGTGAATCCAGGCTGTTTTTTGTACTGCCAGGAATATCAGTCTCATAGTAAGCAGGCTCTTCCATATTTTTGCGTATAAGATGCGGTACGTGTAGATTTGCTTTACGTGTAGATTATATTGATATATAAGTTATCTGGATAACACTGATCGTTCTTCAAATAAAAACTGCAATTTAGAGGATGGATTTGGTCCAGGGAAAGCCCTCATAATTTTATATTTTTTATTTGTTAAATAATTATTTAAAATAATAAGTATAATTGTTTATAATTCATAATTTATCTTTAATGTCATTTTCATCGACACCTAAAGTGTCCGTTTTGTAAAATGTATAAGGAACTTGACAAAAAGAAACAAACCCTTTATCTGTAAATGTCAAATAGTACATTGTATAATCTGTTGCAATCAACCTTTAGCAATTTGACTTGTACAAAGCTCAGACTGAACTAAGAGGAATAATAGACTACAGAACAGTTTTGCAGACACTGCTTGAGTTGGAGTTTGCAATAAACCGATAATTATGATAGTGAACAAGAAAGTGATGCCATTAGATACAGCCCACAAGAACAGGACAACAAATAATGCATCACAAATACAGAAAATAATGTTTTGCAGCTTCAACTTGATCATCTAAATTAAGTTAAACATAATTGTCTCTTTATTCAACATCATAAACCACCATGTAGTGTCCTCTTTGTCACTGAATTAAACTGTTTGGTGATTGAGTTTGATTAATGGATTTTTTTTTTTTGGTACTTTGGAAAGAGATTAAGATCTCAAGAACGCAACTGATCTAGCATTATATTGGAGAAGTAAACCAAGATGTGGCCCAGGGAAATCCCAAAGAGTCCAACGTGAAAAGCCAGAGGATCCTTGTTTAGCTAGAAAATTCGCACTCTGATTCCCCTCTCTGAGGCATATGACAATTTTCAGCTGACTGGCAAGAATGACGACACAAAAAATTATGGATGATGCTATGACTAAGTTGTCACAACAAAGGAGGAGGGACTGGCTAGGCCTTTTCACTTGTCCCAATTCTCCCAACTAATACCAGCTCATTGTAGGCTATGTCTGTCTCTACAATCAACCAAACTAAATTATATTTGTCACCTAATGATGTAGCTTTTAACTAATCATAAAATGGAATAAAACTCGTTCTTCTTTGAATTCTATCTCTCTTTCTAGTTACGGGGATGGGATTGCCATTCCTTTTGGCATTTGATTGATCCAACCTGAGCAGTATCCATGGTCATTCAATGGATATAAAAGTAGCAGCTGTTGGCTGGACCATATCCAATATTAAAAGTCAGCGTTCAAACCTAGGAGTAGGGTATGTAATATGAGATTGTTTGTTGGTACAAGATTTTATGTAGTATATATACTATATCGCATTAGTCCCCTAATGATACATGATTTTATGCGGACTAGTCTCTACTAATTACTATTGGTGAGATTTTAATGGATATTGTTAATGTTGATATTAATATTGATGATCGTATTAGTCTTTACCAAAACGAGACACGACGTGCGAAAGTTTAAAAGTTAAGTTTTATAATTTTCAATTTGTAAAAATTTATTATCTTTTCTATTTAATAAATATAAATTATTTAAAAATAAACTCATTGTGGTAGTATTAGAAAGTTTACAAGTTTTTTTATTAAATGTTGGTTAAATAATTTTGTTTAAGTTTAATAATATTTTTTAATAGTGTAACACAAGTTTAATAAAAGATTTATTTATTTATTATTTTTAATATCATAAAATAAGTGAAAAAATTAATTAACAAATCCAAATTATGTGACAAAGCCACCACTTCACGGTCTAGAATCGATAAATGTAGAGCAACCGACATCCACTCTAACTTGGGTTTAAATTATTTATTATTATTATTTTGTATCTATTTTTTCCTATGAACATCCATCCATCTAAATAAATAATCTGTTAATATTTCTAAAATTAACGTATATCGATTATCGTGGAGTTATTTTTACTGTATACAAAATATTGATGGCAATAAATTAATATTAAGTGCCAAAAATAGATTAACTCTAAATATTGGTTACATAGAACCCTAAAGATTAAAGAAAAGGGAGGATTTGCCACGTGCGCAATCCAGCGTTTGAATTTAAAATTTAAATAACAAAAATAAACCTGATCCTTATTAATAGATAAAAGGTTAAAATAATGAAGGCTAAGGCTGGGTTGGATTGGTTTAAGGTAGCGGAAATTCAACTGGTGGTTCGCTGGCAGAGACAGTAGGTCGGAGCCCCTGCTGTTTCTGACGGTGGTCGGAGAAGAGGAGGTGGAGGAGGGGTCGTTTAGCGTTGTTGTTGGCCGAGCCTCAACGGCGGTGAAGATCCAGTATTTTTTTGTACACCTCTACCTCTCTCCGCTCTTCCTACCTTCCCCCTCGCATTCTTGACTTTTGGTTTTGTGGGTTTTGTCCCATTTGATTTCTTGACGGCTGAGGTTCTGCATTTGACCTAGTTCGGCTTGGATTTGTGTCTGGTCCACCCAGTTAAGGTTGGTTTCTTGGTTCACTGTCAGGTTTGTTGTGTTTTCTGGGGAATAAAATGAATAAGTTACTCTCTTTCCTGTGGATCTACTGGCTTTCAGCTTGTTGGGTGTTTAGCAAGTTGTGATTTGATGATTGGCCGTTTCCTATATTGATGTTTTGTCCGGACAATATGAGGAATCAACACATACCTTGGATTATTTTGTGTGTTCTTTACGTTGATAAAATGTTCTTAATGTTAAAAAATGATGTAAAATACATAATTGAACTGTTATCTAAGATTTACATACCAGTTAAATTCAATAGGATAGGACAATAGCTGAACCAAAGTTTGGTCCTACTTAAATCCGCTTTCATTTTCATAGAGTTTTTTTGGTTTCCGTTGCCAGTACTTGACATTGAACGGAAGGGTTGATGTGCTCTTATTAAGATGTCTTTCAAAAGTATTGTGCGAGAGTTGAAGGAGATGAAAGGTGGAATTGGAAGCATATCCAGGAGGAGGTTTGAAGCGAAGCAGTGGAGTAGCAGGACAAGGTCACATATTGCCCCTGATGAAACGCTTGCTGAATCAGAATCAATTCCACAGGGTCGGTGGGCAAATCTTCCTCCAGAATTGCTTTTGGACATCATAAGGAGAGTAGAAGAGAGTGAGACTTCGTGGCCTGCTCGTTCTGCTGTTGTTTATTGTGCTTCAGTTTGTAGGTCGTGGAGGGAAATCACAAAAGAGATTGTCAAAACTCCTGAGCAATGTGGCCGTCTAACTTTTCCAACCTCATTGAAGCAGGTGCTTCCATTACTTTCTGTGCTGAAAGAACTTTCGTTACATTTTTGTAATTTTTTATTCTCTAACTATTTTCTTATCATTTTGATTTATGCTTCTTTAACTTGTTTTCTGTACTCAAATGCAGCCGGGATCCCGGGAACTTCCTATACAGTGTTTTATAAAAAGGGATTCTTCAACTTCTACATACCTGTTATACTATGGTTTGGTGCCATGTAAGTTGTGTTGATCTCTTTCTCCTTCTTGTTTTGTTTTTCTGCTACATTTGCTTTGTGGACTTTTTATCACTTTGTCTATAGACATAAAATCCATTCTTTATAATTCTTTCACCAGTTCAGAGTTTCCACTTATTGGAGTGGAGGAATTGTCTTGCTTGTGAATGCTTTTAAACTTTTTCTTTCCTTTCTCCTTTCCTTCCAAGGCATAAATACTTTTTTCTTAAGAAGGAATGTCAATATTGATCTGTGTTTGATTAGAGACTTTTCTCTTCTATTGAATTATGGCTGATTGGAGGGCCATTTGATTACCTTTTGGGACGAAATATCTTTGGTCACTTCAAATATCTTTGTAACGTCATTATGGATTGACAGCTGAAGGTGAGGCTGATAAATTGCTTTTGGCGGCTAGAAAATTTAGAAGAGCAACTTGTACAGAATTCATAATATCTTTAGTTGCAGATGATTTTTCTCGGGCCAGCAATACCTATGTTGGTAAATTGAGGTATGCCTTGGACATTAGAGTTTATAATAGGTTAAAGAGATTTTTTATATTCCCCAAAATTCATTGCCAAACTCATGTCAGGTCCAACTTTCTTGGAACCAAGTTCACCATATTTGATAGTCAACCTACATCTGAAGTGCCAATGCAACCAAGTAGTCGAACAAGTCGCAGATTCCATCCTAGCCGGGTATCTCCAAGATTACCTGCGTGTTACTACAATGTGGGCACTGTTAACTATGAGCTCAATGTTCTCCGCACCAGAGGTCCAAGAAGAATGCAGTGTGTCATGCACTATATTCCTGTCTCTTGCATTGAGGAATGGGGGACTGTCTCTACACCATCAGGTATTTTTGACGGCCAATTTACTTCTTTGTCTGGTTCTAAAACAAAACCATCAGTCTCAGATATCAGTTTCCCAAGCCCCTCTGAGTCATCACTACTAATCCAGTCCGTGAGAGAGCCTCTAATTCTTAGAAATAAGGCTCCTAGCTGGCATGAGCAGCTACAATGCTGGTGCTTGAATTTCAGGGGACGGGTTACTGTTGCTTCTGTGAAAAATTTCCAGCTTGTCGCTGCTGGTAAGCCTTCAGAGATTGTATCAACTGCAGATCAAGAGCAGGTAATTTTGCAGTTTGGTAAAATTGGAAAAGACATCTTCACCATGGATTATCGCTACCCACTTTCTGCCTTTCAAGCCTTCGCAATCTGCTTGAGCAGCTTTGATACAAAGCCAGCCTGTGAATGAAGGCTGCGGTACTTGGGTAAGAAATTTGCAGTTCACGGTAATGCTTCTCCCAATTTTGCAGGCCGCATGCACTCCATTCAAGGCTAATCCTGCATGGCCATTGACAGCTGATCCTAGCTACGCAGCATGTACTTTCTCCCGTCATGAAATTTGACTTGTATGTTGTTTCGTCACCTTTATGTTACAGACTTTAAAGATAAATGCGATTTAGTTGAATCGTGTTTTATCCATACACATGGTGTTCTACCGTGGAAGGATAGCTTAACTGGCTAGATACCGCTTTTCAACGGTTCAGCTGTTCAAAAGCATTGGCTTGTATGTTCTGATATTTAAAGCTATGCTCATTGCATTCATGGTTGGTGTATAAGGTGTTCCTTGTCCGGCCTAACTTCATTGCTTTTTGTAATTAATTTTTGAAGTGTAAATAATGCTTTTATTGACGAAGTTCCTTTCTTGCACTTGTCATTTAGACGAGATCCTTTGTGCCAGAATCCAGTTTGTGTCACAAGATTTTATCCACCTATCTTCTTATCTTTAGGCTTCTGCTTGGTATTCTGTGCACTGATTCTCATCGTTAGCCTGGGGATGAACAAAATTGGCCAAATCAAGTTTGAATCAGTTGGATTTGAGCTTAGAGTTCGGTTTAATTCAAGTCAATTTGACGAAAACAATGTAATTTTAGTTAATTATGTTAAAATGATGTCATTGTTTCTTCTGTCTAATTGGACTTTGGACGGTTTGAATTTAATTGGGTCGGGATTAAGCTGCATGAAAAAATATCGGATGGTTTGAACTTGATTTGGCTTGGCTCCTGGCTGATGAATAAGTACTTTTTATTAAAGCAAAAGTTATTTTTTAAAAAAATAAGTGTTTGACTGTAAAATAAAAAATTACTTTTTTAGTATATATAATATTTTTGGTAGTTAAAATATAGTTTTTTTAAGAAGCTTAAATTTATAACTTCTCAAAAAAGTACTTTTTAGGTGGATTTTTCTGATTAATCAATGAGTCTATTTTTTAGTTCCTTTTGCTTTTATATTTTACATATAATTTTCACAATATTTACAAACATATCTTTACATTTGTTCTGAGATTTATATAATATTACTTGACTTTTTTTATATATTGTAATATTTATTTTTGATATTAGTTTTACTTATGTTATAATCCATATAAAAGATTTGGTTAGATATATTTTTATTTATGTTTCATATGGTTTAAAAATATATAATAATTAATATATTATGTTTAATATATTTTAAATAATATTTATATATATAAATAATTTTTATTACAAAATAAAATATAGTTAAAATTAAAAATGTTTTTATTTTTATGTTACTAAATAGTCTATTCTATGAAATTCTTTCAAAAAAAGCTTTTTTAAAATGATAGCTAAATATTCAATTAGCTTATCAGAAAAGCTCTACTGATATAAGCCTATCCAAACATGTGTTAAATTTGGTGTGCGTTTTGTTAATTTTATTTAAATATTGAACACCTTATTTAAATTGATATAATTAACAATATATTATGTAGCTATTGCATTTACTAATATAAATAATTTACATTAAATTAACAATTCATAAAATTTTAATTTTAATTAATATTTATTTTATCTCTGTAGATGTGCAATATGTAAGGATTTACTAAGTAAAGGAAGTCGAGCTTAAAAAGAAATTTATTATAATTATTTTCACTTATAAATAGGGAGTTAAATTTTAAACTTGTAAAATATCATATTCTTATTACACATTTAATATAACTTCTTCATTTACATTTTAAAGAGTGAAATTGATTTTTAAACATACCTTAGATATTAATTTATATTTAAAAGTACAATTTTCAACACCATCACTAATTGCATATTTACTATAAACGCAAACACATTTGTAGGCAATATTCAATATATTTATCAATACAGGTATATAATATAAAAATATTTTTAGTTTGTATTTATAGAAAGTTATCATATTTACTAAATTTTGTGTAATTATAATAAGGATATTGTATCTTTCTCTGCATATAAATGTCGTAAAAAAGTGAATTTGAATTTAAACTTGTAAGCTTTTATTATAACAATTAAATCATTACAAAAAATTAATATCCATTTATATAAAGTAAAATTTACTTTAAATATCGTTGTCATGTATTTCTAATGTTATTATCACTATTATCTATACTTATGTATTATAAGAAGTTTATCGAATTTTTTAAAATAGGTCTTTTAAATTTATAATATAATGTTTATATGTTTATGAGTATAATTAAGTACTAAATATGTAATTTAATTAGTCATTTTTAGATTTCTTTTCTCATATTTATAGATAACATTTACATCTCTACATAAGAAATTATTAAAAAAAATGTTCTACATATTTTTATAAAAAGGTAAAAAAGAATAGATATTTTTCTTTATACCATATTTGTTATGTATGAGATTATTAGTCATTTTAAGTAATTAATATTAATTCAATTTGCACCTATGTTGATCGCTCCATTTTATGAGGAGGTAGTGAATTTGAATTTTCGTATTTTTGCTCTTAAAAGATATCAGGTGTTCCTTTAAAAAAAAATAGTTATTATTAACTCAAACACTACCATATGCTCTAACAAAGTAGTCTCATTATCATTCCTATCTCCATACCCGAAACCACTATGAGGCCACAGATACTCGTCCAAGGTTTCCTTTATTTGCCCATTAAAATCTCCTCGTATAATAAGCTTTTTCTCAAGGAGGATCTGTTGAATCACCTCATGTAACTTTTCCTAAAATTGGAGTCTAAATTGTTTATCGAAACCTACATGAGGTATATTGTAATGAACCGTTATTTCAAAGGCAATGAACAGTAACCAACATAAACAAAGTTCATGGGTGTATTTCTGGAAATTGAAACAGTGTTTACATATTCTGGAAATTGAAACTGAACTTAAGAAGAAGAAGAAAAAAAGGGAAACAGTGGGGAATTAGATGAGAAGAGAAATAGAGAGAATCAGGGGATGAGGAGGAGACTTCAATTTACTTAACAATTTTGATAACTCATTCTACTACTTTCCCCTAACTATAAGGCATCGGTTCACTCGGCTCAGCTCTATCAATGGGCTTCGGCCCTATTCATAACATTACTCCCCCCTTTAAGACAACCTTGTCCTTAAGGATGAGGTCGGGAGCGCAGCACCAGTCCCATGGAAGCAACCACTGTCTCGGATGAGTCCGAGTGGAATCCGGTAAGTTGAACTTGTAAGCCATCTCGCCAATAAGTTGCAGCTTCACACAAAGCCAGTCCACCGCATGTTGGTGACACATTTGAGTTGTTTTAACCTTGTCCCCTTCCAACATTAATGTTTCAACCAAAGCATAGCCACTAGAGTATTTGACATCAAAACTATCCCAAGGGATATGCCATATCCTAACCAAGCAAGAAAATAGAGGTGTACGAAGGAATTCATCGCAAACAATCCCGACAAACGGCTTCGTTAATATTGCCGAAACCTTGCAAACACCCTCAAACTTCTCGATCAATGTATCCAGCTTGTTTTTCTCGTTCTCGGTAGCCCCGAGTTTTGAACCTTCTTTAGTAGCAGAAAGAAGTTTCTTTCCAGCAAATTCGTGGAGCTGCCCAATAGTATACTCATCGACAGATTCAACCATAGAAAGTATCTCAAGGAAGGGAGAGTGCTCAACAACCAGAATTGCTATAACGGTGAGCTTAAAGGCTAGGAAATCAACAAGGGGTTCATTGAAAAACTTCAAAAACTTGGTGAAAGAACAAACTTGTTGCTGCATATATCCCATAATGCCATAAACGTCCACTTGAGTAACTATAATGCCATAAATCTTGTCCTTTTCAGCCTTATACAAATTAAATTCAAAGGCATTTTTCATGACAATATCAGCATCATTGTGAACAAAATAAACACTTAATCTATTGTCAATCAACCTATTAGCATCCAATAAATGTTTGGAAATTCCCGGATCAAAAAGTGTCGACTGGAAAAAATCATTAGTCTGCCAATACTCAAGATTTGTATTAAACACTTGCAACATGAAAGGAAAATCCACAAGCTGTTCAGACATATCCAACAACAGCTCAACTTTTGCACTCACGACATAAACATCATGAGAGCTCCTTCCCATCACCAAGAGCCGAAATCCGTAAGGGTCGTCTACGTCAACAACCAGAGATATAGACCCAAAATCAAATAAATCATAAGGCAGCACAGAGATGAAGCAGTTCATGGCTATGTAAATAACACCAGGAGTACCAAACCTACGTGTAAGGGCTGGGTACTTACAATCAATGAAAGGATAACCGCGTCGAAGCTTGTTTGGCAGCGTCTCGTGGAATTCAACGGCCTCGTCTTCGACAGAACTCTCCTTTGGCAGAACCACTGATTCAATAGATACGTTTACGGAGTCGGAAACATTAGAGGAATCCCACACAATAGTTTTTCCACACTGGAAATCAAGTGCATCGTCAAGAACAAGTCCAAGGTCGGGAATTAGATCATTGGTTTCTTGAACAAGTTCGGTGTCCACTGATGAAGAAATCACCGGTGCGCTATCAATGGTATCATCAGCTGGAGTGATTTCCAACACCAGCATCTCCTCGAACTGTTAGATTATTTTATGTCCCATGTCACTTACAGATTTGAGTCCAATTAAAGCAGTTCTTTAACAAACTATCAGAAACCTATACAAGATCTGTCTTTGCATAATTTCTCGATCTAATTCAATTCTTGTTTTATTAAATCACCTAACTGTTGTTAGTCTAATTTAACTGTTTTCATTTGATTCACCCTATCAGTTTATTATCGAATTATGAAATCACATAATTAAACCACAATAGATACAATAAACACATAAACAATCAGATTTCCATTAATTTAAGAATAAAAATATGAAGATGATAAAATTGAACATAAACAATCAGATTTCCATCAACAATCTATATAATATCATCAACTATTCAATCAAATTCTATATAATAAATTAAACAGAAAATACAATCTAAATAAATGATGGGAGGCAGTGACATCGGGAGACCTCCTGATTCAGGAAGTACGTCGGGTCAGCTTCTTCCATCTTCTCTCTTCCTTCTTCTCTTCCTCTAGCTCTCGATGATTTCTCTCTAGGGTTTCTCAAGGTGGCTGATGCAAAAGCTCCCCATCTACCTCTTTTATTGTTCTTTAAATATCATTTTGTGTTTTGAGCAATCCTAGGGTCTTTTCGGGGCTCGAAAGGTCTAAAAAAACCCTTAAAACTTGATGTTTTTTAGTGTTTACGCATCTGCTTGATGTAAGCCATAACCGTGGCCCTGCAAGCCATGATCGTGGGCCATTTCCCAGGCTTTTGTCACAATCGTAGGATGTAGGCCACAATCGTGGGTCAACTTTGGTGCTTTTGTCACAACACAATCATAGGCCATTGTTTCAGCCGGAATGTCTTTGAAACTTCTCCATTCTTTAATATTGACCCTAACATACTAGCAAACATATCAAGGTACCTAAAAAACATAACATTTAAGCTTAAAAGCTTATACTAACCTATAAAACATTAAAACACAAATAATGAACAAACTAACAAAATTCTAACCTAAACACATACTAAATGATTGAATTAATGACTAAACACATATCAAACTATGCCCTAAAACATGATGCAATTCACATTTATCAACATCCCCACACTTAAACGTTTACTTGTCCTCAAGCAAACAAAATAACAAACACCACAAAGCATACAATGCAATAGTGAGACAATGACTTCAACTTCATGAAATAAGTTTTTAACTTTAAACACAATCATTCAAACTGTTCCAAATCATTAATATGCAAAAGTCGCATCTAGGAACCCTGGACTAAATATACATATTTAATCAACACCCAAATGTCAAGTTATTCACCCTTTTCAATTTTACACACACATTAATAATTATTTGGTCCTTCAATCTTTGTAACTACTCCTAAGTACATTTTTATGAAAAGTCAAGCTACTTACAAGTTCAGTAGGTTTTATGAAAAACTTTTTTATTTACTTTTTTGTGGACATGAACTTAGTCTTTTACATAGAGGTAAACATTGGTGGTGAACGTCAATTCGATTACTTAACTAAGTCATGATTTTATTAAGCTACTTGGTTGGAATGCCATTATAGCCTTTTGACATAGATCCGGTTACTCAACAAATTTGTGATGCGTGATGATTCGGTTACTCATCCATATCATATTCTTAAATAGTTACTAGCTCTATTCATAACCAGAAGGCCAACGAAATAGTTATTTATTTAAAATTTGCAAACATTTTTATTTTCTGTTTATTATTTAATGCCTATCTTGTTGCTTTAGCTACTCGTTTTCATGGAAAAATACTAGCAAAACTACTTTTGTTAAAAGGCCTAAAATTATCAATGGATGTAACAACTTAAAGGGTGATAAACTAACACTAAATCCTAATTAACTTGCATATTTAGCCAAAGAACTCAAATTACTATTTTTGCGAGCTAATGACTCTTCACAACCTAATAGATTATGTTTAAAATTAAATCGATTTCATTCCATTTAAGTCATTGACACATTCTCACAATTCACAAAATGTAACCTAACAAACTATCATATAATATGTAAAATTCACACTTAAAGCAAAACACACAACCCTCCCACACTTGAACAACACATTGTCCTCAATGTGAGAAGGAGGTAAACGAACATGCATGGAAATAAGAAAAACAAAACAAAATAAAATAAAATAAAAAAGACTAAAATTTAAAGAAAAGGGTTAGAAACAAAGCCTCAGGTGATGGAGGCAGGGATGGTGTCAGAGGTGGCAGTTGGACGCCTTGAGCCTTAAAGTTTCGATGAATACGATGTCCTAGCTCTGAAATTGTTGTTTTCGGACCATCTCCTTCATCCTTCTAGAGTTCTTCGTAAGTGTATTTGTAATTACCTTAGTGTTGGCGTAGATTATATCGAGCACTTTCTTAAAACTAGGTTCTTCTGTGTCTTCTCCTTCTTCAGACTCCTCACTAGTCAAGTCCTCTTCTGCCTGCTAAGGCGGTGTTGTGCTAGAACTCGCCTGGCTAGCCTTGATATTCACATAAGTCTTTTGGCTGATGTCCTAGAGTTCTATGTTATGAGACTTAAGAATTTCAGTATGCCACAAATGATGGTGATTTAGAAAATTTGGGAGGTAGATGGTTAAACCATTACAATTCATGCCATATTACCTAGCAATGGTGGAAACCAATTACCCCATACCCAAATTGTTGCTCCTTTTATGTAGAGTCGCAACAATAGCATTCAACAAATGTGTGGAGGCGTATATTGGGATGTTGTAATCTATGTACTACAATAGAAAAAGTTCCTTTGTTGAGCACTTGTTGGTTTTTGATTTGTCAAAAACCATTTGACATATGAATTTATGCAAATATTGCACATGATTCCAATGTTCAGTTCATAAGTTCGTACCCGCAACCTAAACCACAATTCCTTAGGGTTACTAGGTTCATAATAAAGGGAAGTGAAGAATTCGAGAGTGAGCTCCTGGTAGACAGGATATTGAAAGTGTATAAACTTCACCCACTAAATTCTTTATGCTAGATTCTCTACCTTATCTCATAGTTCTATCCTATCAAGCATATCAATATCAAAATAGTTCGGGACTACTATTTGTTTAACATTAAGGGATTTGAAATGAATACCTTCCTCCTTTGTGTAGATTAGGAAGGGTGCTCCAAAATTTGCAACCTTGTTCCTTTGCCCTCATCTCAGGACTTGATTCTGTCTCGATGATTAGTTGCACTTCATTGACTACTTAATGCACGGCATACTAGATTACAAGTAGGTGAAGGTTGGAATAAAATGAAAAATTGGAATTTGGTTAGAGAGAAGTGAGAGTATTTGGAGGTTCTAAACTTAGAGATATAAAGTTAAAATGAAAGTAACTGAAAAAATTAAGAAATGAATATATAGGTGAAGGAAGGGTAAAATGGTATAAATTTTAGCTAAAAATTACGTGAACAATTTTACCATGCCACAGGCCATAATTGTGGCCTGCAATATTTTATGCAATATTTTCTTTTTTTTCTTCTTTTGTCCTTCTACACAGTCCTAAGATCACTTTCTAACTCTTTATATCTCTTTCAACTCTCTTTTGCTTACTTCCTCGATCATCTAGCTCATGTCGAAGTCCTATGCCTTCTCGTCCTTATTTGGAAATGAAATAACCTAACTACATAATTCAAACTATCTAAAAGTCAAAGGAAATAACATGGAAATAAAAATCCATGGTAAGTAGCTCGATGCTCTTCTTATGCTCAAGGTGGTTCAAATGAATAGTGCAATGGTAGTGTAGTCATCGATCTTACGTGAGCTACCATGCCCTGAGTTCCACCTTCCTTTGCTTTCTCCTCTACCATCATTTCTTTCTAAATGCATTCTCAGGATCCTTAATATCTTCCCATTGTCCTCAAAGTTTGGTTTCTTTGATGTTAGCTGGAAGTTAAGGTGAACTGTTGTCATTCTTCGACACAGTGAAAGTTATTTGATGCTTTTTGACCCTCAGAATTAATTCACCCCCATCAACGTCAATTATTGAGTGAGCAGTAGCCAAGAATGGTTGTGTAAGGACTATAGGGGTTTCCACATCTTCTCCAATATCCAATACAAAGAAGTCTCAAGAGAAGGTAAAAATATCAGTCTGTACTTGATATTCAAATTTCCGACATCCGTGAACTCAAACTTTAGAAAGGTGTCGCGTTGGAAACCCTAAGACTAAACCAATCTAAGCAAATCCGAATCTGGTATAAATTTTTTTCTTTCATTTACATCTTATTCAATCTCATACAAAGCAATCTAATTTCCCATTTGGAAATTCATCCTAAAAAAAAAACTCACTTCATATTAAAACCTATCTCATAATTCTTCTTTTTAACCAATTCTTATCTTTCTTTTGCCAATAGACACATAACACACATATCCATATATC
>JANSVB020000415.1:1704540-1715429 GCA_025504935.2 Erythroxylum haughtii
TGTTTCGAGGTGTATAGGAATAGAAAACTTGAGTTTCTCCTCCTTAGTAACGTAATGGGCAATCAAAACATTGAAGTCTCATTCCTAATCCTGCGAATAATATGTCATCACCAGGTTATTAAACTCTAAAGGGAGTGTATTCAAAGTCTGGTGAACAAGGAAGACGTCAGGAAGAGAAATATTTAGCATCTTCAGTCCACTGTGAAGATGGATCATTCTTAATACTTCATCACTCCCCCTTCTTTTGTATACCTTATGAAGAATAATTCTTTCATCAAGGCACTTATCTCAACATTAGGTGAGACTATGTATCTTTGGGAGACATTCCCAAGAAACTCATTCGTTATGTCTGTGTCCGGAAGTCCACTAAGTCGATGGTCAGGAATGGATCTTTTAATAGTCATAAGACATAATATGTTAGACCGATCCCAGGCTTCATAGGCTGCTTTATGAGCTTTCAAGCTCATAGATGTAAGTAGAGATGACCTATCCGCCCGTATGGCCATATCAACCTCAACTATATCCATAGCATTCAATACATCCTCTGTCCACTTCTTCGTATTGAAACCGGTCAAGGTTTTAATGGTGACACTGATTTTATTAACAAAAAAGTGATTGTAAAATGATAATGTTTAAATTAGCACAAATGTAGGACAATAGCGATACTCAAAGCCATTAAATAGTATCTTTACTGAAAATCCGATTACACATATTATAAAACACCTGTAGATTGAATACATAATATATACTACTAGACCTCCACATAAAAGCGATCAGAGTACAAATCATCAACTTTCATGATACTACCGCCTGTAGGCGAATAGATCATACAAGCAACAACTTTCCTCTATCCAATGTCTTTATGCACATCTCAAAATCTCATGTAAGGCCAACAATTGCAGACAGGATAACCAAATATGAGACTAGAGACATCCCCTAATGTGTAAGCAAAACAATTCAAAATATTGACTCGAAAGGCCACTGTTGTGACTATGTCCTCATCAGCACTCAAAAAGTCCACAAACACAAAGGATACATCTTAATGTTGTCCTTACATTCTTTATGGGCATATAGTATGTGACAATGTAACATCAATAAATGCACAAATCCGAATGCACAGTCTCATTGTCACACACTCGTGCTGAAGAAATTCTATGAAAACTTTATTTGAGACATTCATAAAAGAAAAATATCAGTAGAGTGACTATTGTGCATCACCGGATACTGAACTGATCACCCGAGTTACGAGAACTTCATATGTCTCCTTTATGGCAAGTTTGTTGCATGAAAATTCACTCAAAAATGGCTTCATAATGTCTAAATTCCTTTTTCGAGTAACTATCATGCTATCCCAAACACTGAACATGAGACTCGAGACAGGAAAAGTTGAAGTATCTCCCTCGTATGATGTCCGAAGCATAAAAATTCACTCAAAATCGGATTCAGAATACCTTAATTCTTTTTTTTCAGTTAACCTTTAATTTATTACTTATGTAATAAATCCAGAAAGTGGAAAAACTTATTTTATGAATTTCTTGGACTCGAAAACTAACCCAAAACACCCTGGGGTACTCTTATGGGAAATCTAAAAACATTGTAGCAATTCCATACGACTGATGTTAGCATGACATCAGTTAGCCGCATGTGTCGCGTAAGAGCGCGTGTGCTGCGTCAGACGCGAAGGATGCATTTGGCGCGTATCGCGCACATGCGGCGATGCACAAATGTGCCCACCGACCTTGGCGCGTGCATCACACGTGCCAGACACGGGTCTGATCAGTATTGCGCGACGTGTTTGACCTGTGCAACACACACGCTCGATGCGTCGTGGGCCCACGCACACTATTCATTGTCGAGTACTTGTGATACAAGTGCTCAACTGTGAGGCGCACTCTCGTCGGAAAAAGACAATTTTCGGTGAGTTTCGGATTGATTTTTCGAGCTCCCGAGCTCGTTTTCAACCTATTTCTCAAGGCTAAGCACATGTATATTATTTTCATGGAATAAAAAGCAAAAAAAATTGAGAAACATAAGTTAAATATCTGAAAATCTTATGGAGAGAAAACTGAAAAATCTTTGTTTTTAACCACCTGATCACGTCACCGCTTTGATACCACGTATAATATAGTTTTATCAAAACGTAAGCTCTCTTAACGTGTCAGAGAATCCTTATGCTTACGATTAATATACGAGTAACTGCAAAAGACTTTAATCTTTATATATAGCATCCATATCGGATTTCTTCATCACAAGACCGATATGGGTTCGGTCTATACTGATTGAGATTCATTTTTTTCACGAACTTTGATCCATTGATTTAGATCATTTATTTAGTCACTTTATTATCTTTATCTAGATCAAATTACGTAACTTAACCGATAAGTTATTAAAAAATTTAAAAATATAATTAATAATTGTCCAATTTTATAAAAAATGACAAAATTGTCCACTAATAAACTCATTTTCTGGGTTTGAATTAAGCTTCTTTGTGCATATAAAACTTGTCAATGAGCTTATGGATTAGACAACACATACGTCCTCTTCAAAGTTACAAGATAGTTAAGCTTAAGCTAATAAGCTGAAATTCATCTCACGCACCTACGGAATAATAAATATGATAATTAAGTCATACCAACCTTGCTTGCCTCTAAGCGACGGTAGCAAAGCCTTCATTTTCTTGTACGGATATCACTTTGGTTCTGATTTGTTTTCTCTTCCAATAGGTTTTTGCTAATCTTACATGGCTTATTAGACTCTGATTCTGATGGACGTGAGAAATTTGACACACTAAATATAAAAACAATATTAAGAATATCATTTTGGCTCAGTCAAGTTAAGCCTAACGAGGGGAGGAACAAAGTTTCTTGAATTATGAAGTAGGAATGATTAATTCAGCTCCAGCAACAACAACACCACTTAGTATGAATTTTACTAAAATACAGAATTTATAAAAACTTAATAATATGCAGTCTTACTTTTAATTAATAGATAGATTGTTTTCAAATAAAATAGAGATAACTAATTATGTTATTGAATCCGAACTCATGTTAAACTAATTAAAAAGAAGTAGTTAGAAATTAATTTCCATGCTTGTTACTTTTGTCTATAAATGCAGCTTCTGGATTCTAGCAGTGAAACAAGACATGACAGTTCCACTTGCGAAAGTTCAGGACAGTCCAGGGCATCACATGCAGGATTGGTCCAATAACCCATTATACGCTAATATATTATCTCAGCTAGAAATGGAGTCCAAAACCAGGTTGGAATAATAGCATGTGGAATCATTGGCCATCAAGATTCACAACGTGTGTACAGAAAGAGAAAAACACGAGCCAAGCGCCATAAGAATCATCAGCCAGAAGATCTACAAAAAGATATTCAAGTGGTCCAGCTGAAGATTAGCAAAAAGGCAGGACCTGAATATTAGATGTTCCAAGCTCGTTGATAACTCCACTAACCACAAAAAATGGAGTCTAAACTTTATGGTAAAAAACTAGGGAATACTAGTCCAAAAACAGAGTTTAAAGAGGATTTGAATCCTGACTACCTGTCTTGTAATGGAATACTAGCCTAGTAAATCTCACTAGCACCACCTTCTGGTGGTCTGTAAAATTCTTTGGTGCACTCTTTTCCTGTTTTTTTTTAAAATCTAATTGGCTTTCGTTCGTAAGGATTTAAATGGTTGAAGGGTAGTTTTCATTCTCATTCTTTTATTCTAATCAGATGCCTTAATCAAAAGGCAGAGCAGAGAAACAACATTTTAAAGCTAACAAATATACGGAAAACTATAATAAATCATAACTAAGGCGTGTCCAACAACCCGATTAGAATGGAACTACCGAAAAGAGTAGGAGACAGGTTCTTTTTTTTTAAACGATATGTATTTACTGATGAAACTCAGTTTCACATCGGACAGTGTTAATTAAAAAATCTGGTGGTATATCCCATCTAGATCTATTGGGATAACCAGTAGTTGTTGTAGCTAATAAGTGAGCTATTCTATTTACATTCCTAGGAACCCATGTAAACGAGCAAGATTAAAATCTACCAATAAGTAATTTACAGTCATCCAATATTACTCCCACCTCATTGATGCCCGAATGTGCACTGTGGAAACGTTGCACTAGCTGGAGGCAGTCTGTTTCCACCTCCACAAAGGTAAAACTCAAATGCGTTAGCCATGTTAGAGCTTCCTTGAACGCCATAGCTTCGACTATAAGTGGTGTGTAGTTTGAGATAGCAAATCCAGAAAAACAGTTGAGAAAAAGACCATTTACGCCTCTGATCACTATACCATATCACGTAGTTCCCTGGCCTAATTGAATGGTTGCATCAAAGTTGCATTTCACTAATCCGACAGAAGGGCTATACCATCTGACAACATTGTGCCTTGCTCGTGGAATTCTAGAAGCGGCTGTCGAATCTTGGGCTTGCTTCCACTCATCGTAGTAGCGGTTTGAATTTGACACTAGGACCCGGGATTCAAGCCTTTGCTGCCAGATGAAGGAGTTTTTGGCTTTCCACAAACACCAAAGTAGTATGCACGCCCGCCCCACTTCCTCTATCTGGCCATTCAAAATATCCTGCAAAAAAGTAACAAAACATGGGGCATCTGGATAGACATCAAGTAACGCCCAACATGCTCTCACATGTACACATGTTAACAATGCATGAGAAATGGTTTCGGTTTCAACACAATATAGGCATTGTTCAGCTATGTCCACTCCTCGCTGTTGTAAAGCCTCTCGCATCGGGAGTATCCCTCGACAAGCTCTCCATAGGAATTCTTTTATTTTGGGAGGAAGGGGAAGCTTCCACATTTTCTTCCACGGGCCCCCTTGATGCTCGTGCTAGATGGTGCTTAACCATTGGAGGGCTGTTCTATATCCCGACTTAACGGAATAGAAGCCATCTGTGGTGAAATTCCATATCATAGTATCCATGTGGTTGATTTTGGTTAAAGGGATGGTCTTTATTGATTCCACATCTATGCTGCAAAATATACCTTGTAAGAACTGGAAATCCCATTCGTTCTCTTCGGTGAGGATAAGGTCTTTCACTTTTAAATGTTCAAGGCCCTCCACCGTTGGTGATTGTATCCGAAAATCCAGTTTGTGCAGTATCCCTGGATCAGTCCAAACAGAAATGGTCTCACCATTGTCGACTCTCCACCTGGTGCCTAACTTGAGCAATTCTCTAGCATGTAATATACTCCTCTAAAGAAAACTAGGATTGGATCCGTTTGGTGCTTCTAGGAAAGAGGTCCTGGGGAAATATTTAGCTTTGAGTATCGTTGCTGGAAGAGAAGCAGGTTTGTGTATTAGGTTCCATCCCTGCTTGGCTAGCATTGATAGGTTATACCAGCGTAAGTGTCGAAAACCCATTCCTCCGGTAGTTTTAGATCCACACATTCTATCCTAGATTAACCAGTGCATTCGAGCTCCACCATTGGTCTTGCTTCCCCACTACAAGGAGTTTATCATCTTTTGGAGTTCATCACAGGTGGTGATAGGAAGCAAAAAGACATTCATGTTGTATGTGAGCATAGCTTGGTAGACCGTTTTGAGGAGAATTTCCTTACCTGCTTGTGAGAGAAGTCGGTTACCCCACTGTCTAAGTCTGCCTGTTAATCTTTCCTTGAGATAAATGAAGATTTGTTTCTTTTTTCCTGCCTATCAGTGAGGGCAATCCCAGGTATTTCCCTTGATCTAGGGCCTATGATACGCCAAGAGTTGCCTTCATGTTGTGCATCAGCTGTGGACTCACATTGGTGGAGAAGAAAATACCAGATTTTTGGAAGTTTACTGCCTACCCTGAAGCTTCTTCATAATCAACTAGGATTTGTTTAATGGAGTCATAATCAGATGTAGATGCTTGAAAGAAAAAGAAACTATCATCGGTAAATAGTAAATGCGATATGGGCGGGGCACTTCTTACCACTTGAATTCCATGCAGCCGACCTTCAATTTCTGCCCTTCTAAGTAAGAAAGTTAAGTCTTCAGGGGGATAGGGGATCCCCTTGACGAAGCCCTCGTTTGGGTACAATCGGACCCACTTCAGCTTCATTCAGTAAAACACTATAATGCACTGTTTTGACAAACAACATAATGGTCTCTATCCATTTACAGTGAAAACCCATCTTGCCCATGATAAATTCCAGATATTGCCATCCGATCCTATCATAAGCTTTGCTAATGTCCAGTTTTAAAGCCATTGCCCCCAATTTCTCTCGCAACTTCCTTTTCATGCTATGTATCAGTTTAAAAGTCACAATGACATTATCATGAATAGTACGCCTAGGTATGAAAGTAGATTTAGCATCAGACACAATATGAGGTAGAATGATTTTTAGCCTATTAGACAAGACTTTGGCCACTATTTTGTAAAGTATATTACACAGCGCAATCGGGCCAAAACCCTTAACATATAGTGGTTGATCATGCTTAGCTACGAGGACCAAATGTGTGTGAGTTAACATTGAATAAGGAGAGAGGTAAGGTGGCAGTTCTTTTCATTCTTTGAAAGCAAACGGCATTTTAGTGCTGAAACTAGCTACCACACTCTTCTCCTACCTTCCCCTTTTCCCAGCTCAAACAAAAGGAGAGAGAAATCATTAATAAAGCGGCAAAAGATGTCTGTATGTTATCATTACACAAAAAGTGTTTCTTCTTCAATATCCTTTTACTTCGTGTAATGATGAACTATCAACGTATGGACAATATTCACAACACATGATAATGGTTGAGAAGACAAGGAACCAACTAAAAGATGGTAGTTGGCCTTACATTGTAGCTACCATAGCTTCTGAATGCTGATTCTAGGAAGCCAACAGTAGTACCCCTTGCTCTTCGATGAAACAAGCAACTTTTAACTAATCTTTTGATTAAGCTAGATGGATCTATCTATCATGAATATAATGAGATAAAGATAAAACTTTATGGGTCTAGATATTTAAATTAACCTGCACACTAAGGTTATAAACTGATGAAGAAAAAAGGGTATCTAGCCTATTTGGATTCAATCTAGAATTCCATATAAATTACGTTTATTTTTGTTTTTCTATAACTTTACTGGGGATTGCGAGAATGTCAGCTTGAGCGTCTTTCTTAGTTGCAAAAGATCCTGGATTGCCGCAATGTGTGATAAGCCAGTGCTTGAACAGAATGGTTACAGGGTTGGAACTTAAAAACGAAGGGTCTGCTTTTCTATGGCGAATACCGTGGTACCTGTAATCTTGTTATCCACGGAGCATGCAGTAGCTAACAAAAAAAACCCACTTGCAACTGATTAAATTAGAGAATATAGTTTGGCTAAGAAAATCAAAAAGAGCCCGTCCTTTGATACTGATTCCTCTCCTTCAGTTGCACGTCCTTGTCCTTAGATCTTGTGGTTCTTAAGCAGACGAGTCAAGCCGTATCAGACTTTTGGAGGATATATTCGCCAACTGGCACAGCCCCACAAGCCTTTTCCTCCTGCATATAAGGAGATCTCTTGGTTTGGCCATCTCAACGTTAGACCACAACCCTTGACTCGTCATCTCCTTGACTAGACAAACTCTCTGGTATGGCATCAAATTCGCTCACCTCTTCACGTTGCTCCAGCTCTTCTTGGACGTCTAAACAAAACAAACAATTCGAAAAGGCCCTGGCTTTATATGACAAGGACACACCTGACCGCTGGCAAAATATTGCCAAAGCTGTGGATGGAAAATCTGCAGATGAAGTGAAGACGCAGTATGAGATTCTCATCATGGATGTCAGGGAAATCGAGTCAGGTCGAGTCCCATTTCCCAATTACAAGTCAAGTGGAAACAGCAAGTGAGGCTTTTGAGACAAGTCGCACAGGTAGCCAAACTGCCTGTTATCAGAACTATGTAGTCACGTCCTAGCTCCTTCCTGGAACCCACTTTCGTTGTATTCTTGAATTTTAGTAGAGAAGATGTTAGAAATTCCAGTTCCCAATGTATTTGTACTATTTCAGTTCAGCCAAGATTAACGACAGAGTGGTTATATGGCTTTGCATTGTTTAGCATCGGCTGATAAGGGATTCTGGTGTCTTGCATTTTCCAACCGTTTCCACCCCCGTTCTTCTGTTAGACCGTTAGATGGAACTCTGCACAAGAGACCATTAAATACAAAGGAAGAGAAAAACTCCCCAGCAGGCTAAGCTAACGCACTGCTCGGCGGTACATAACGCCTATCTTGTCTTGACAAAGAAGCTCCACAACTGAAAACGGTGGTTCCTAAAGATAATAAATGCTTGGACTAGCTCGGTCCGCAAGAGCAGTTAACTGGTCTGCACACTGATTATCTTTCCGAAAAACGTGCTACACTTTCACCTCCCAAGCTTGTTGTAGGAGACCATCTAGAGTTCAAAGTAAATTCTTGTCATGGGCCACAAAATGATCCAAAAAGTTGGAGATTGAGAATCTATAAAGCGTTATTTCTATGTGGTCCATCCAACTTTTCCCACTGATTACCGGCCAACAACCAAGTTACGAACCTAACTACTTAGCAATCTTATTATATATAAACCCAAATAAAAAAAAAAAAAGAAAGAAAGAAAAGAAAAGGTCATGCAACCTGACCACAGCCCATTTAACTACTTATCCTGTCTCATAGCCAAGACAAAAAAAGAAAGACCTATATATGCCAACAAGTTCCAAGGAAGTCTCATAGAATTAAAGCTCTGGCCTTGCTTTTCGGATTTCGATGAGATTCTCTTGCAAAGCATTGATTCCCACCTTATCTGAACGCTTTGCAGTTCTGCATTTATTCAGGTCTAGTGTTCGTCCAACCTATATTGTGTTGATTAGTGTCGTCAGTTATGTTATTCTATAAACTGACCCTATATTGTGTTGATTAATGTCGTAAGTTATGTTATTCTATAAACTGACCCGAAAATTGTGGCAATTGTGTAGGTGATTTTTTGATTTCAGATATTCAAACTTCAAAGTTGTTTTTGTATAAGAATGGTTATATTTTGATATTACTTATATCTTATTCTAATGTTGTAGTTGAATACAATTTAAATTATACGGAGATAGTAAGTGATCAATATATAATTAATCACTTTAAAGTGATGAGAGAGAATATTTTGTTATTCTTGATTAGTACTGATTTAGAAAATTTTTAGTTAAGATGAAATGACACTTTGTACATAGTTTACAAATGTTATTAATTGAATCAATTGCTAATAATAAAGAGCTAACATTATTGAACTCAAATAGAGTAAATATTAACTTTATGCTCTATATCTAATCGAAATATTATACGATAAAATAATTAACTTATATGAAAAAATCATACACATAAAGGTTAGTTTAAACTATTTTAACATTTCTAAATATTTAGGTAGTCATGATGCATTATCAAATGTAAATGTTGATCTATAGATATAAATTGTTTAATTAGAAAATTAAAGATAAATCAAAGGTTTTAATTTATCTAGTCCTAAATATGATTTAGGATTATAATTTGTATATCTTGTCAAAATATTTAGGAACCTAATGGGTCACACATAAAGAACAAGTTGAAAAAAGAAAAGTATTTTAATCAAATTAGACTTAATTGTAAAGTTTGAGAAACTTTAAGATTAAATATGAGATATTTAATAAATAAAGATCAATATGATATATTGGATCTTATTTGGGTATAATTAGTATTTAATTAGAACTTTTTATGATTCTAATCAGATTATTAAATATCCAAAACCTATTATAAAGAGAATTAAACTCTAAGAGAGCTAACACTCCTTACCTAACCCTCTTTGTAATAGTTGTAGAATTCTCTCAATATATTATGTGGATAATATTAGAAGTCGAACACTTGTATGATTATAGTGGTTAAGATGAGTTGATTTTAGAAAGGGTTTAAGAGAAACAACAAGAAAAATGATCAAGCTTCAGAATAATGTACGAATTAAGATTTATGTACTAATTATTTTATAGATTTTAAGTGATTTTAACTCTCAAGAAATCAACATGAACTGTTTTTTACTATTCCGTTATATGCGAGATCGAATCCTCCCTCAATTTTCCAACATATGGAATTTCGAATTTCTTTAACATGTACAACTTCTTCTAGATATGACTTTTGATTGGAGTCAAGGTTTTAAAATAAACTAAGGTCATGTTATTATTGTAATCTATAGTGATTGTGCTTTTATTTTCTTCAATTACTTCTTCACCGACCATAATTATTTTGCAAATTTCAATTAAAAACCTTGATCGAGTTAAGATTGATTTTTTGGTCATGCAAGATCTAGCAGAGTTATAAAAAGCTGTGGGAAATTACAAGTTGCAACTTATCAGGTTCCACCAAAGTTGTGAATACCGTACGACCTTGATACTGAATTGAGTTCTAATACAGTACTGTACCGATATCGATTAATATTGCGTACCGTTTCGGGTAATTTTTTTAATTTATGAAATAGTCCCTATTTTTTTAAATTGCAAAATAATCCATTGTTATATTGTACATTTATACTATATACTTTATAAGTTTACATTAATCTCATCTCCAAAAATCATAATAATAAACAATAATCATAATTAATATGAAATAACAATAATTTTAAGATATTTCACATATAAATAATAACCACAACAATTTTACATTAAACTGTTTCAAAAAATCATAATAATTGAAATTTAAAACAACAATAATTTATTTATTTTTATTAATATTATTTTCAAATATTTGTAAAATTATATGCATAATGTAATTTAAAAATTAACTTAAATTCATATACATTTTAAACATAATGTTTTTTTTCTTAATTGCCATAATTGTTAGTTTTCTTTAAAAATTAAATTATATTAATGAAATTAAAAATTTGTACATGTTTTAAAAAAACAAGCAAGTCATACATCCCCCTTAAGGCAAAGC
>JANSVB020000415.1:1866795-1877976 GCA_025504935.2 Erythroxylum haughtii
TAATCGGTTTTCCTAATTCGTAACGCTACTGCCTAATTAAATCTAGAGATCGTATCCTAGGTTGTTCGGTGGTTAGGTTTAATTAACGATCGTATTTTGATTAAACAAAACCTAAAGGAAAACTCGGGTTAATTATTAACCCACGACTAATAATTACTAGGAGAGGTTAAAGAACAACAAATTAATAAAATATACTGAATTAGGATGTAGGTTGAGATTGAACCAAAGGACCAGGTCCCTATCAAATTCCCCACATTTATCATTTTTGCATGTTATCTTTAATTTGTTTTTATTAGTTAGTTTTATTTTATTTTTCTTCTTTTAAAATCCAAAATCCCGCGTTAAGTGTAAACACCGGTTAATTTTATTTCATAAACTTTACACACACTCTCTGTGGCATCGACCTAGACTCACCACTGCTATAGTAGTAGTCTAGTTATTTTATTTTGACTATAGTAACGACGCGCGGTCAGATGTTTACCCCCTGTTATGCAAAAAAAATTTCTCAACAACACAATCATTTATAGCATCGTAAATTTATAAAATTATTATTCTTTATAATATACATATTTTTTTCATTCTAAATCTCATATATCAAATTACATTGAAATCTAATTGGTTGTAATTAGTACAAAAATCAGAATACAAATTTAAAGTTTAGATACTTACAAGTTTCTCTCCATACTCCTGGTGGGTCATAAATCCTCCAGTGTATATAGGTAGAGCCTCTCCTTTTAGTCCTCCTAGTCTATTTATGGAATTGCACTTTAAAATGGAGATTACCTCAGTGTTGCCCAGTACTGTTCCAACGACTCCATATTTCTTTAAATATATAAGGAGGTTCTATACCATTCTAATGTATCAAACCAACAAAGTCTCTATAACATGTACGATTATACCTCTCCCATACATCATAAATGACAACATCAAATTTTGAATCCCAAAAAAATTCTTTTTGAAAAAAAGAAGAAAAACATGCTATAAGTACTTCTAAAATACAATATTTATGTAATTAACATAAAATAGATAAAATGAAAAAGATTAAAGAATTTATTTTTTGTACCTTAAACTCGTGATAATAAAAATCCTTTGTTACCTAAGACTTATTCTTCCATATATAACCGTCAAGTTCTATCTTCACTTTGAACTTGAATGAGATAATTATGGAGCACGTTCCAAATGGAACCAACCTAATATATAAGCTATTTTAAATCATTTTTAAATTAGAACCTATAACTTCAATATAAACCTATGGTGTTATTGTTGGGTCCCAGACCCTCCACAATCGATATTGTCCGCTTTGGTAATTCCCAGGGAAGACCAAAGCGGACAATACCAATTGTGGATGGGTCTGGGACCCAACAGTTATCATGTATTACAAAATTTTTGGAGTTTCACTTACAGATCGTTGATAATTGTAATATAAATTCTTCCATCAACTCGCTTAGCTCTGGGTTAGAGACTACGTCCTTCATCCACAATATCTACCCTTAATATCTCTGTCGGTATAGATTTAGATTCTAGTCTAGGAGAAGATGTTGCAATGATAGTATCTGATGGTCCGCATGTAGTAGAGGTGATGGTGTAGTAGTAGGTAGAGAATGTGACTATACAAGGACTATATGAGGGGAAGGCGATACCTCATTTTGATATGCACTAGCTGGATATGCAGCACTTGATTCTGTAGCATCTGCAGAATGTGATGCTTCATTTAGATATGCACTGGCTCCTCTAAATGGTGATAACCTAAGTTTTGGCTGCAGTATATCCTTTTTCCTCTTAAGTGGCATATTTTAACATGAAATTAACATTTTATTGATTAATCCACTAATAAAACTATAACAATTTATTGTTGATACAATAATAAATTTATTCATATAATATTCTATTACTTACACAAATTAATCGCTATCATCAATTAATTGTAAATCAAAATCATCATCATCTTCTTTTTATGAAGAATTAGAATCAAAGTCAGGCTTATCTTCAAATATTTATTATTTGGATCATTCAAAGGTTCATTCTCATCATATATTACATATGCATTTATTTTATGAACATCTTTCTTAAACACTTCACTTTCAATTATATTATTTTCTCCTTTTCCATGTAATTTAAAAGCACTTATAGGTTTTACCTTGCAAATGGCTAACTAATCTGACTTTTCTCGTCTTAAGCTAGGAAAAGGGACATAATACACCTGAGTCGCTTACGTCGTCAACACGAAAGGTTCAAATTGTCTAAATCTTTTTCGCTGGTTGATTTCAATTAGATTGTATCGACTATGAACTTTTGTTCCAACATTAGGAGCTGGATCAAACCATTCACACTTAAAGATCACATTTCGTTTTATTGGTAATGCGGGGTACTCAATTTCAAGTATCTCAATAATTTTACTATAGTAATTCATCAATTCTCCTTGTATGCAAACCCCACTATTTACTATTGTCATGCTATGACTATGATATTCTGTATGAAATTTGTATCCATTAACAAAATACATCGAATATGATTTAAAAGTTCACAAAGGTCCTTTCATAAGATCACATATGAACTTGTTCACTATTGGATTTTCTAAGGCCTACATAAAAAAAATGTATCATATTAAATAGTATAGTGTCATTTAAACAAATTGATTTGATAATTCGACCATTTCAACTATTGTAAGTCAAAACTCACATATTTCTCGAACCATTAAGAAAAGTGGCTTTCAACTTCTTTATTGATATAACCTGTGTTTTTTTGGGAATTCGCTGATGGAAATATTCCTTATATAATCTAAAACATTATTATTTATTTTAGTTATGAACACCACTCACCTCGAAACCCAAATAATCAATTTCAAAATTAACTTAAACTTACCGCATGAAAGGCTGAACTTCTTGGCAATTTAATAAAATGTAACCATGGGTAGCCTTTATTTCTTCTTCTGTTAACATCCTTTTTATTGAGCATCCATACGTTCGTCTAGGATATGTGAAAATGTATAAGTTACCATCAACATCACCCATTTCACCTCATCGTCATTATGAGGAACTTTTCTTTCTCTTGTGTGCACATGTGGCTTAAAATAATGTGAACAAAATGTACTTGCTTCCTCTACTAAATAAGCATTACTTATCGAACCTTCAACTCTAGCATAGTTTTTAACATTTTTCTTCAAGTGATGCAAATACCTAGATTACAAATAGGGTTATTATAGTTATTGATTAAAACATGCCATAAGTTTTATTTTAATATTAACTATAATTACCTCTCAAACGGATACATACATTGATATTGAACTGGATCAACAAGTTTAGCCTCGCGTGCTAAATGTGCGAGTGTTGTGTCTACTTTTATTGCTTTTAATTGCCTTCATTTTTGGTTACAAATCCTTGTGTTTTGATCCAAATTTGAGATAAATTGAGGGAAGTTAGATAAGTTGAGGAGAAGAACAAAGAGAAAGTAGATAAAAAATAACCAATGTCAGTTCCATCTTTAATCAGTTTCAGTCAAGAGTAGAGGCCCTGACACTTTATGAAGTCTTATATACTGCCAATCTCAGACCCTTAGTTTTTAAAAAAGAAGAGGAATGAAGATGGTTTCAAGAAATTTTTTTATGTCATTAAGAAACTAAACATTAGTATATCCTCTACTAAAATATTAGACCAAATGCCTTCATATATGAATTTTATGAAGCAGATTATCTTTAACAAAAGTAAATTAGAGGAATATACTACGATCCTTTACTAGAGGGATGTAGTGTAATCTTAGATAATAAATTGTCTTTAAAGTTGAAGGATATACGGAGTTTACCATTCCTTTTCAATTAGTGTTTCCAGAAACATTAAATATTAAGAAAAATAAATTAAAGGAATATACTATGATCCTTTGCTAGAGGGAAGTTGTGTAATCTTAGATAATAAATTGCCTCTAAAGTTTAAGGATATAAAAAGAAGTCTAACTAAAAAAAAGCACTTATTATAAGGCAACCTAAAAATTTTAGCTCTTCTTTTCTTTTCTTTTACTTTATTATTTTTTAATTTCTTTACTAATTCATATTTTCATTTGTAGATAATTTTTTAAGCATTTTTAAAATTTTTACCTCACTAAACTTACACAAAATTAGGAGAGAATACTAAACTTTGATTACCCTATTTTATTGAGATTAATTTCTTTATTGTTTATCATGGAAGATAAAGCTATGTTTAAGTGTTCGAGATTAAACTTTCCAAAATTTTTCATTAATTTTTATGTTAACTTAACATATTTTCTTAGTTAAATTTTGGTGTGATATATGTTAAGATTATATTTTTTTTGTGTGTCTATATATATATATATATAATAGTCCAAAGGAACAAGACTTAGTGCAAAGAAGACATAAATATCAACATAAAACATAAAGCGAGGGTTATAGGGGATAAGTGGTGCTAATTTGTAAGGCGAGATAAACAATAGTGTTGAATACATAGGGGAGTGGTTGTAGGCATAATAGAATCAACAGTAGTATGGGCAGTATTTCTAGTGTTAGTCTCAAGAGGGAGCAACTGCTCTGAACAAATAGAACAAAAGTCTTAAGAAGGAGCAACTGCTCTAAACAAATAGAACAAAATCAGTGCAAGCATAGGAAGTATGTCTAATGCTAATTCTATGAGCGAATATCTCTCTAAAGTTACAAAACCATACGATATCAGTGTTAAAGTGCGTGTAATGTTAGTCTTATCTTGGAATCAAAGTATAGTCCAAACTCGAGTTTGCTCCACCTAAAACCTTATTTCCTTCTTCTTTGTCTCTACCTAGCATCCAAAATCCTTTATTTTCACATAAATTTTAACTTAAAACACAAGACCTAACCTTCTAAACACCAAATCCATCCCTAAAACATAAAACTTGTATATTGAAATACCATATCATCACCTTCTCGGTAGATTTTTATACCAGGGAAACACAAATTGGGAATTGTGCATTCAATGAGTTTTAGGAGACATTACAATATATATTTTGAGTTCTCTAAAGTCCAAATAAGTTTTTTTTCTAGTTTTATGGTAATAGTGCACTGAAAATAAGTATTAAACTTAAGAGTGGAAAAGATATGGACTGTGTATTGCTTTTATGAAATTGTGAGGATATTGACTTAGCATTTTAGTTTTGCGTGGATTATGCTACTTTGTGCTCGATATTTTAGTTGAATGATTGTTGGAATTGTTCTGGTGGTGTAAAATTGTGGAATGAAAAATGTGAATTATGGTATTATTGATTGAATAAGTGTTGAAGAATGCCTCCAAGATATAAGAGAAGGGCTAAAAGGTAAAGGTTCCTACTTATTCTTTGACAACATCCCCTCAGAGGATATTTCAAGGTTTAAAAATTCAAAAAACAAAGAATGGTAGAAAAAAAGGAGCAATAATCACCTTTTCATTAAGAAGACCATAATCTTAGAAATTGATAGAATCTTTAAGATTCAAAACAGGCTTTAAAGTTTATAGTGGGACCATTTGTTAACTTTATAAACAAAATATTACACGAAGGAAATAAAAGAATTATATACTAAATTTAGAAAGAAGTCTAAACCAAAACCATTGGCCCATTTACTCACTTATACTTCTATGAAACTAAGGTTATAATTTTAAATGAGATAAATGAGGAGCATCTCAAGCTGGCATCAAAGAGTAGGAGATTGAGTTTTCACACCAAGAGGCCATTAGGGTATAATAAGTGGAACTAGAGGGATGCACTAAATAGGATTTAGATTGGTATCACTTAATATACTTAATAAATGCACTACTTATGTAAACACCTAGTTATACATCCTCAACTAGTGGCTTACATCATAAGCCACAATGTTTAGCCTTAGTCCAGTGGTTAAACCAAATTCGGACTATAGTTTATACCTTATGGGTATGCTCTTCAATGGTTTAGGCAAGGTGCAACAAGTCCAACTGTCATCATTAATAACGCAATCCATAAATGACATGGTTCAACATGGTTTACAAGATAAAAAATTATGTTTCCAATATTAATTAGGCAACTATTAGAGAAGATAGTTTACAACAGAGCATACTTTAGTGTTGGCCACCTTTGTCTATGGTCATTATACTGCATTTCAAATAAGGGACCTATGGAATTCTATAAGAAGAATTAAAAGAACAACTAGTGGTCTATAGATCATAAATGGAGATTTCAATTGTGCTATATACCAATCTGAAGCTGAAGGAAACTGTAACTTACACAACTACAATACCAACTTGCTAGATTATACCAAACATGTGGAAATTTCTGACTTAAAATATGAGGGTCATAGATTTACTTAGAGCAATAAGTAGAGCTCTAATTGGTTCATTAGAAAGAAATTGGATAGGGCTTTGGTGAATGTGGAGTGGTTAACTACTTTTCTAAATAGTAAAGCCATGTTTTTAGACCCAAGATTCTCGGACCATACCCTGATTAAGGTGGTCAATCTATTCAAGAAGGTTTATTTGAAGCACCCGTTCAGGTTTAACAATTTCCTACTCAATGTAGAATGTTTCCAAGAAGCAGTCAGTAAGGGAATGGAGGTAAAAGTGATTGGTACTAAACAATTCATCTGTTTGCAAAAACTAAAGGCTATTAAGAAGTAATTGAAGAAAGTAAATGGAAGTAGAGGTTCTAGCATGATGAAAGGGGTAGAAACTACTAGGCATCGACTCTCACTTTTACAAAAAGCATTAGTTGATTATCCTACTGATGAGATTATTGTGCGGTAGGAGAAGGAAGCACTGAAGTCCTACATGCAAGTAGTTGATAATCACTACTCTCTTTATTAAGACAGAGGTCCAGAGTCTAGATTAGGGAAGGAGAAAAATGAACTAGATTCTTCTTCAATACCATTAAGGCTAGGAGAAATGTCAATAGGATCACCTTGATAAAAACAGAATTAGAGGAGATCTTGTATGGACAAGTTGTAATTGCTCAGGATGCTTTGAAACACTTGCAATAAGTATCTTAGGAAGTTTATTTTTTTAAAATTCCTGAAGATAGAAGGGATCTCTTAACAAGACAGGTCACAGATCAAGAGATAGAAGTGGTGGTTTTTAAAATGAATGGCTCGAAGGCTCCTGGACCAGATGGACAGAATGGACTCTTCTATCAGAAAACTTGGAACATAACGGGGAATATTATGAAAGAAGTAGTGCATGAATTTTTCAAGAAAGGAGTAATCCTCAAATAAATCAACAAGACTTCCTTGTGCTTAATTCCAAAAACTCATAACACTAATACATGGAGTGATTTCAGGCCTATCTCATGCACTAACTTTAGTTACAAGATTATTGCTAAAATACTGGCAAACAAAATGAAATATGTGCTATACTACATCATCATTGAAAACCAAGGAGCATTCTTAAGCAAGCGAAATATTGGGGAATACATTCTAATTTTGTAGGAACTTTTAAAGGGGTATACATGGGGAAAATACCCTTAAAATTGCATATTAAAAGTTGATCTCCAAAAGGAATTTGACAGTGTTAGTTTGGGTTTTTTACTGCAGATTATGGAAGTTATGATTTTCCCTCATATTTTTATCAATTGGATAAAAGAGTGTATTTTTTTACGGTTTCTTTTAGGCTCATGATCAATGGGAGTCCCACTGAGTTGTTTAAAGGCAAAACGGGACTTAAGCAAGAGGATCCTCTTTCCCCCTACTTATTTCTAATCTACGTAGAGACTTTTACCCTCATGCTGAAATATAAGATCTCCACGAATCTAGAATTCAAGTTTCATACCAAGTGTAAGTTGTTTTCACTAACCAGCTTATGTCTTGCAGATGACCTAATCCTTCTTAGTAAGGCTGATATCCCCTCAGTTACTGTACTAATGAATACCTTACAAAGCTTTAAAGAGATGTCGGGCTCGAGCATCAATTTTTAAAAATGTTTCTTCATCTTATTGAAGAGTGCTACACACCTAACCAATGATATTTCTCTTATCATTGGAACGGGTAATCAAAAGCCTCTCATCACTTCTTTGGTTACCCCTATCTCTTCGAGAAGACTCAGATTTAGAGAATGCATATCCCTTATTGAAAGGATACAAAGGAGATTAGATTTATGGACAAACAAAACATTATCCTATAGAGGCAAACTTTAGCTCCTAAAATCAGTTATTATGTCTATAAATACCTATTGTTGTTCTCATATTTTCCTCTCCAATGGGCTAATCAAAACTGTGGAAAAAATGATAAAACATTTCCTATGGAGTAAGGAGAAAGTAGAAAAAAAAGGGATGGCTAAGGTCAGTTGGACTCAAATTTGTTAACCTAAAGCAAATGGAGGACTAGGCTTGAAGTACTATTGAAAAGATTGTGGAGAGTTTTAAGTGTTATGGGATAAATGGGAGCATACCTATATATTAAAGGGTGAAAGTCTATGGACAATAAGACATAAAGACAACTTTTCATGGTTCTTTAACTACATTCTTATACTAGGGCAGTAAGTACAACATTAGATTACTTGCAGAATAGGGATAGGGGATAGAATTTCCTTATGGTCTGACAAATGGACAAGTCAGCGAGCTCTAATTCACCATCCAATTGCTAGGGATACTCTGGATAGATTATAAAAAGAAAATCTAAAGTCCAAGAGTTAATTGCTAATAGTAACTAGGCTCTTCCCTATGAGGAGATCATAACTCTATCGATACCATAGTATCAATACAATGAAGGAGAGGATACATACTTTTGGAATGGATTAGCTGTAAGAGATATAACAAATAGGCAAGCAAAACAAGTGAAGTATGGGACAATACATATAGTTGGATGGGATAAGTTGATTTGGAGAAATAATATCAAGCCAAATGCCAGTTTCTTAAGTTGGTTAGCCATAAAGGATAGACTAAGCACTATGTCTAGACTCAAATTCCTCCCTTCCTCCAAAAGATGTATACTTTGCAATCTAGATGATGAGGACAAGGACCATCTATTTTTCAGCTGTGAGTTTTCTAATAGAGTATGAAGGCAAGTTGCAACTCTATATACACTCAATAGCCATCACAATAATATGAATGACATTATCCAAGAGATACTATAAAACTATGCACCCAAACACGAAAAGGATGTTTACATGGTAGCCTTTACAACATATATTCAGGAGATCTAACGGTAGAGGAATAATAAAAGATTTGCTAAAAGGGAAAGAGGCATATTTTCCCTTACAAAAATCATCTCTAATAATATTAAAGAACAACTGGTCATAAACCAGTTGGAGAAGAAATGAAATGTGAGACTAGCTATTCTTGGAGACTATAATAAGAATTCAAGAATACCCAGTATGTAGAGCAGTATTTCCATAACCTAATCTAGCTAGTTACAACACGCATAATAGTTCTAAAGGAGTCTAAAGTTGAGTTCTTACTTTAAGAAGCCTGCAACACCCCACAACCACAAGATACATACCCAAACATTCAAGCATATTCAATTACATTTCCTATGATAATGGCATGTTACAGCAAAAACAAAACCAACTTACACATGGCATCATCTAACATAATCGGAAGTCACTAAATTTTACAACCATTCATTGCATTAATCCAAAAAAATTTACACTATTTCCTTTAGACAAATATTTACATAACCTCATACAGGTTCAAAAAAAATAAAATAAAAAATAAGACACAACACTCCTGGAGCCAATTGACAGACCTCTAAGCCATAACAAAATCCAAAGGGTCCTTTAGTCTTATCTAAGAACTAGGTCTCTTGTCTCGTACCTAAAAAACCACGTTGCAATTTTTATGAGTTTTGCGAACTCAAAGAGTTAACCATCATTGATGATTTCACCAGATCACATACACATAATACATATTTTACAGACATTCAGATCATAAACACATTCTATATCATAAGATCACACAGTTCATATTACTAAGTATATTAAATAAATCGCATCAATTTATCACTTATTTAGCTTTGCAAATCATTCGATAAATTTCAATCTTATAATGTTATATGCATGAGACTCACATTCTTTCTTATTGTTGTGACCAAGTGCCTATTGCAAACTTATACAAATACCGACCCATAGGGCTCAGTCAAACAGAATCACGGAACATAGCGCTACGTGCAAAATCAGAAATCACGGAGCAAAGCTTTACGTGGAAGCGCTTCATACTAACAACTCAAATCACAATGCCTTTATCTGAGCATGCATTTTATGAAATGCAACAATTTCTGAATATCTCATATATCACAATCTTATACAAATGCTTAGACAAGATTTCACAGTCATCGAACCTAAGTCCGGCATTCAACTTTCATTAAAAATCAAATGTCAAAATTTATATCAAATCAAGACACTCCCAATACATGCTCAACTATCAAATTCCTCGAACCTCAGGTCTAGAATTCAGAAACAACTCACAAACAGTTCAATAATATTGGAAGTTTAACAAATTAAATTAAATTAAATTCATCAAATTCATATCAAATCAAAACACTTCCAATACATGCCCAACTATTAAACTCCTTAGATCTCAGGTCTGAAATCCAGAAACAACTCGCGAATAGTTTAATAATATTGGAAGTTTATCAAATCAAATTAAATTCAAATCAAATCAATCATAAGAAATTATCTAGGTTTACTCACAGTACGCTCCAAGAAGCTATTGCCTGGATGGTCCAACAATGTCTAACTGGCGTCCGATGTGCTCCTCTAAAACATACACAACACATTCACAAATATCACATTCTTGCACAAATGTACAAGTGTTCTTTTATGCACATCAATGTATAGAAACTATGCACAATGCATGTTCAATGATAATTCTAGGCATCTTATTGAAACTCTCACCATCAAATTGACCAGATGTTAAAGCCCTCATTAACAACATTTGTATTTATAATTTGGACCATAATAAAGCATATGCGAAATCCATTACATAACTTAATTAAACATTACAGATTTCTACCCACATAATTTTGGGTCAACTTTGCATAATTAATATGATAAGGCAAATGACAAAATTAGGCAAAACTTTCTAGGGAAAGTTGTTCTACAGTGTCATAAGTTTCTAATGGCTCTAAGATCATCCAATTTGATTCAGTATTCAATGAGTTATGCACAAAAATACCACAGACTGTGCACATTTTAACTTTTAGCTAGTACATGATCATACCCTCTAATTGTACAATTCATATCTTTCAGCTAAGACATCCAAAAATTACGAACT
>JANSVB020000415.1:1937073-1948729 GCA_025504935.2 Erythroxylum haughtii
TGCCAGCGACTTCTTAAACTCCTCATCCCTTGTGTTGCTCATCAGTGCTGCCAACATGGACGAGCAAGTGAGGTCGGAGACTTCGATTGCTTCATTATTGAACTGAGTAATGAACTCCCGCAAGCACTCGCTCCTTCCTTGGGTCAACTACATCACTTCCAGTGCAGTCTTCTGTGGTCGCTTACTCGTGGCGAATTGATTGAGGAAGAGCAGCCTAAAATCCTCAAAGCAAGTAATACAGCTCGGAGATAAGCTATTGAACCATCGTCAAGCTCCTTCTTGAAAGGCCGTACAGAAAGCCTTACATTGAATGGCGTCTGAGACGCAGTGCAGGGTCATCATCAACCGGAAGTGCTGCAGGTAGTCTAGGGGATCGGTCTTTCCAGTATACTTTTCAAGCATCGGTATTTTGGTACCGGACGTCGGGAGGCTATCCAAAATTGCCGAAATGAAGGGAGAGCTATGATGCGCTGATGGATAACTTGGACGGGAATTCATGGCGGCATTGATCCGATCATTCACGATTTTTTCTAGGGCCGCAGCAGGATGGTGATCGGCCACCATCCTGTGTGCGGACGTCTGTTGTTGTTCTTACTGAGGTTGCAGGATCCGACGAATCAATAGATCAGCCGCTTCTTCGATCTATTTTCGAGTTAGGGAGTTTTGTTGCGACGCAGAAGGATTGGCATCCAGATGGTGCTGGAAGTTCGGATGCGTATCGGTCTCAGCGTTGTCCTCCAAGGCCACGCTTTGTTCTTCCTGATCTGGGTTCTGAGGTGGTTGCTGATTGTTCGGGTGTGTAGACTGCGTGCGGGAATCATGACGTGTTAGCGGAAGGGTGACTGGCAATTGCGAGCCTATCTGTTGTAACGCGAGTGCCGCGACGACGACTATGTCAGGGTTGGCTGCTGCCGCCTGACTTATCTGTGTGGTTCTGGACGTGGTGCCCTGATTTCGGGCCACACGGTGAGCGCCAACTGATTCAGCCTGATTCTGACGATGCTGCACATTGCCGTTTGGATCCATGAGGTTGATTAGCTCCGGCTTGAAGGTTCCTACAAAACAAACGAAGGCACGTCGAGGGTTGTATCCCGATAAGGCCCTCCGACGCTCAAGTTAGGTCCTTGGAGAATGTTCAGGCTAGAGAATCAGGAGAATTAGGGTTTTTTGAGTTGCGTACCTCTTTCGTGATAAAACAATACCTTATATATGAAGTAGACGCTAGGTTTAAGTCTTTACGTAGATCTCAACTTCTGCATGGGAGATTTCCGCCTGCGAGTGGACCGTGGATGTGTGGGCCCGATGGACCCATGAGTTGTTCTTATTGGTCTTGTTTATTGGTCTTGGATCTAGCACAACCGACCCGACTAGTATTAAACTAGTTTTTCCTAATTATTAAATGTTTTGCAATGAAAATGAGGAAGAATACCAAGAGCGTAAGTGTTTGTCTAGTCCGTGAATTAAGAGGACTGTAACAGTCTTTGTAAGTCTCCAAATAATGGTCATGTTCGTGGTTTTATAAGGAGGCGTTGGTTACACTGCATTAAATAATTTTTAGTAGTTTTTAATCAATGATTTTCTAGTGACTTATCTGAAATAGAATGCACATGCTAAAAATAACAATCCTTTTATTTAGAAGAGAAAAGGGTGGTTGGTATATATTTTGAGGAAAATGGTAATAAAATCTTAACCATAGGGCTTTTAGAACAAAAAAGGTATATGGGTACATAAAGGTAGATACATCTCAGTAAGAGCAATTTATTTCCGATGTAACAATACAAACCGGCTAGGCATAGAACTTGCATAAAAAGAATATACAATCATCAAGCAGGCTCAACTAATATTCATCGCTAGGCGTTCGTGAACTAGAGCTAGAACAGAGCTTTCTTCGCCCCATAAATATTACACCAAGAAGCTCTAACAAAACTGATGGAAAAGTAAAATCGAAGAGTTATGTCTTAACGATTTCCTAAGTGGGGGAGGGTTGTCGATTCGATTTTGTTTTAACACGTTGTGAACCATACGACAACAATTCCATTCTCGGTAACTGTTCAATTTCAAGTCTTTTATTTGACTTGTCTACTACGACTAACGTATCACGTAGCTTCATTATATAAATGCGTCACATGATGAGTACTGTATTCGATCATTTGGATTTGCAATCATAAAGAAGTATTCATTCTTTAAAACCATTTATAGAATCTAGACGTTACAACATAACTCTGGTTCTTCCTAGAATTGACATTTGCAAATGGTTTAAGAACTAATTATAAAATGGAAATAGAAAAAAAATATATATAAAAGGAACCCCGAGAGAAAAACAAATTATGCAGTCCCACCTGCAGAGGACCCCCTGCAGTTTCTGCTTATATACAGGTCAACTTGACAGTCAAATGAACACAGCTAAGCTATGCGACAAAAACCATTCCCATGGTCTGAAACGTCGTAGTCATCAAAATCAGAAAATGATCCTGATCAAACAATGGTGTTATTGGACAATCAGTTGATTATCCTTTGGTTGTGAAACCCATGAGATCAAATATCAGAAGTAATGGTCTCAGGCTTATCAGGTAAAACTTCAGTTCTGATCAATATAAATGAAAATGTAATATAATAATCAGAAGCGTACAGATTCGCAGGTCAAAGAGTATATCATGCTACATAAGACTCATAGACAGTGCAGGTAAGATGATCAGCCCACGTCTTCTCTTTTCAGTTGGTATAATGGTGAAGTAAACCGAGAGAAAGTGACCCAAGAGAAAGATTTTTATAAGAAACCAAAAATAAAGTTAATGAAATCTGAAGTAAAAGCAAACTAATAACATAGAATTATCCAGTTTTCACTCGGTCTATGTAAGACTGGAGATGGGGAAAGAAGGAAAATAAAAGAAAAGGACCAAACCAAACTGAAAAGAGAAAAGAATTTGACGAGACTGGACAATAACCATCGCCATCACCAACATCTGCAACATCATCATCGTTTTATACGTTGCAGTCACCGCATTCATCATCTTGACCGTTCTCTTCTTTCTTTTTTCTTTTCCTGCTTTATCTGAAATTTTATTTTATCTCGTAAAGTCGTGGACAAGGCTAGGCCGGTCCGTCACGTTAAGCCTCCAAGAGAGGAAAGGAATTCCTGTATCAGAATCTCGATCACTGTCCTCTATGAACCTAAATTCATTTGCTGGAGGGAAGTATGGCATTTTCTGGGTCTGAACCCATGAATTGTTCTGATAAGCATAGTGAGGATCAATTGCTTCTGATGGTGTTCCATTAGTATTTGCATTTGCGGCTGCGGCTCTTCTCTCTTCCTTCTTGAACCGAATTCCGCATGCATTGCAAAGTGACTGCAAACAAAAGAATCACATCACACATTTGCTCAATAGATGCGTACCACTAATTTTCTTACAAACTAATACTTACAAAATGGACAAACAAGAAAAGACGAAGTTATAACAAGAGTACAAGTTCACATTTAGCATATGCTTGTACCAATCGAAATATGAAACTTTGAGAATAACAGCTTCATCGATGCCTGTGGGTGTACATATAAATTACCTTAGGACCTCTTGGTCCGTTTCTCCAGAGAGGAGTAGAAGTGGTGTCGCAGTTGGCACAGCGGCGAGCAAGTAGAGGATCATTATTGGCAAGGTTATTATTGCCTGTACCAATGTTTGCACGACTGGTTTTGTGGGCTTGAGATGTATAAGGTGTGTTATTGGTCTGCAGTAAATCCCAGCAAAGGTTGGACATGCAAGAACTAGGACGGCATTCATGTCGGATTCTTTTCTCGTCATCTTCGATTAGACGTGTCGACGGGGTTCCTAACGAAAGAGTGCAATCAACAGAAGTTGAAGAAGAGGACGTGAAAGTGTACATGTCTGTTTCTTGGCAAGATTTATGGTGGTTCGGCATCGAAAATAGCATAGAGAAAGAGTTGCTTTGGTTATGGAACAGACCGCAAGAACACGGACCCACCGTGTTCCCCTGAGAGCCACTGCACCTGTGCATCATCGATCTCTCAATTCCTGTACTCAGATTCAGTAAACGGTTCCCTTTGACACCACGAGAGAACAAACGGTCGCTTCCGGTAGCAATGAATCAGAGAGATGTGAAGAGGAAAAGGTGGAGAGGTGAGTTTATAGCTGGGGTTGTTACAGAGAGTACGAACCAAATAGTAAAAGCCCAGAACGAGTTGCAATAATATAGTATTTGAATACAAGAGGAACTTAGAGAAGAGAGCTGAAGGGTAGGAGATAGAAAGGCAGAGAGAGGAGGGTGAAGAGAAGTGTTGTCTGGTAGCTTTATAATCTAATAAAATGGCGAAATACCAGTCAGCACCTGCGGTAAACGTTGTCGTGAAATGCGAATAGAGAGACGGACATAATCACATAATACGTATATAGTAGTAAAAGCGAGAGTTATAAAGACACTCGGACAGAAATGGACCCAATTTGCATGTTGGAGAGATCAGAGAGGACGGAGGGGGGAAAAAAAAAAAAAACCTACACAATTCTCTTCAGGATGAGAAAGATAATAAAATTGAGGCAGCTTAGTCAGATGGAGTCAGTGAGCCGAGGGGGATGTGAAAGTGTGACGTTTGTAGTTACTGTTTGTAACTCGTAGTTGGTTTGTGATTCAAGTTCATCTGGCTTCTCAACGTCCCAATTTATAGTATTCCAAAGGAGAGCATGAAACAAGATAGAATGAGAACTTTTCTGGACTTGTTTTACATTTTGCTGATTTCATTTTATTAAGTTTTTTTTATAATTAATTTCATTCCATGCAATTTAACAACAAAAAGACATCCTTATTATTATTATGATTCCCAATCCAAATACAGAGTGGAGTAGATTTTTATTTCTTAATGAGATTTGGTTAAATAAAATTATTAATTTAAACCGAATTGATTAAAACCTTATGATGATGACTGGTTGCTCCTAACAATGCGAGGGAGTGATGTGAGGGGTACAGATGGGTTGGTCATTGGGTAGTCAAAAGAGCCCACGTGACTAGAGGGAACAGTCTTCCATGGATCTGCCTTCTCCGATCACGAGGACACCCTATTGCTGTAGTACTTTCTCTCTCTCTCAAGTTTTTTTATTAAAAAAAACCCTAAATACCATCAAAACAAACCTCTGTCCGTATCCCTATCTCTGCCTTTGTCTGTCACTGCCACCCTCCCAAGGAAAATGGAATAAATTCTCACTCTCCTCATCATCTCCGTAGCTCCACGCTCCACTTCAAAACCACTTGTTTTCTCATGCCATGCTAAACTCTTTTGTTGCATAAAAAACGATTAGTGTTTTGGAGACATGTAATCTATAATAATTGCAACGTGTTGGTCAAACTCCTTGAAGAGATTGGGTGACAAACTTAGTCTTTAGGTTCGCTTAATCAATACATCGTAGAACAAAAGACCGTAGTCTCATAACATGTCATCCGTAAGTTGTTATAGGCCATCCAATCGGTCAATCCCATAATCCATTAGGTTGTCTGATGAGCGTGACTCGATCCCCAGTAGTCACAGCCAAGCAACAACCAGTTTCAAGCTTCTTCTTTTTTATTTTTACCAAAATTCAACTAGTACTATATGTTCAGTTGAATCACGTGAACCCCAAAAAAGAACTCAGATTTCATCATTATAATCACTCCCATGCAATTGTTCGTATCCAAAAATTACTCATCCAGACCCCTCAAACGAATACAAAATCTTTGGTAGATAAAAACGACTTGTCGTAGTTGTGGGAAGATCCGGATATTTTTGGTAATAGAGAAAGATAGATAAAGGGTATCCACAAATTAGATACTCTGCAATCATCAAACCAACTAACCAAAATTCTTCTTCTTCTTTGGTTTAGTACAAGAAAGAGAAAGGATCTTGATCGAGTCAAATATGGAAACTCTAAAAAGAAAAGGTCAAAGACCCACTTCATGAAACTAAAAGAAAATCCAATATATATATATACACATAGATTATATTTTATGCAGGATAACTTAAAACGAACACAAAGTTATAAAAGAAGTGACCCCCATTATATCCATGATGGACAATACCGAACAAACTCCTCTGGAACATCTACCCCATTAGATCAAAGATTCAAAAAACACGCAGCCAGAGAGAGAGAGAGGGAATCAGATCGTCTAGAGATTGGTGATTGGTCTGATCAGTTCGACAAACGGGACGACCACCGCTTTCCAAAAGATGCTCTCTATTCTTTGCTTTGTAAACCCCGAACCCACCAAAAACTTGCGACTACCCCAAGACCACACACACATTACTCCTTTTGTGTTTTGAACCCTATTTTTCTCATGCAAAACCTTTCCTCACGTCCCCTTCACGCGATGTCCCTACATGTGGTTTGCTTCTCACGTCGTGTGAACTGAGAGTAGGAGAATGCTTGGATCTCTTCCCTAATGCCTATAAATTGGAGTAATTAACGAAGATCTGGCTTAATTGAATAAATTCTTTGTGTGGTTCTCCCACTTCTCATTAATCATGATGTTGTGTGGCTCGTTGGATTTGGTGGGACCCGCATGGTTGGTTTCCTCTTTTCCAAGGTAAGCAACGAAGAGATCGTATCTTGACCTAATAATAATAATTATGGCTATCACTAATCAAGATGCCACGTGCGCCTTCATGCATGCATGCATGCATGCAAAGTATATATATAATGTGCGATGTGCTGCTGTTAATTGCAAAGCACAGTGTTAGAGGAATAAACGCTTTTTTTTGAGCTTATAAAAAATTTATTACATTCCTCAAAAGCAACAAGATACAACTGGAATGTTTGTCCCTCATTTGGATTTTAGAATTTTTGACCTCTTTTAGGTCTCAAAGGGTGGTTTTGCAGGATTGGTCTAGTGATCTTATGGCTGACAGTATCTTCTTTACCAGGTAGGGGCTAAAGTAGTACTATTTGAGTGGAAATAGGTTGAGAGATACGAAAAGGAAAAGATAGGGGAACAAAAGAAACACTGGACTAGTCGAACAAGAAGATTTTGTATTTGTAATGCAAAAGGAGAAGAGAAACCCCCCCTAATAAGCAGGCCTAAGAAAGATAAATTCTTGTCAGTTTTCATGATGCCTATCGAAGACTGGTAAACCTCTATTTGTCTCCTCTAAACATGCCTATATGGCGACTTATACATCCCTAGTAGAGATGTTTTCAATTTCTGCTTTTACACTTAATTAAACAAATAGTAGAAGCCATTGTTACTTTCAAATTAACTAACACGAGATAGTCTTGTCTCTTGGCTTTTAATATCTGATGATGTAAAGCACCTACACATAACATATTTGCTTTGCCAAAAACTCTTTATAGAAATAAGTTAAAAACTGAGTTCATAGATCTCAGACCTAAAAGGGCATTGCCCATATTGTTGAGTTAAAACCTAAAAAGACCACTTCACAATGCAAAAATTGATATTAAATATCGACAATAGAGTGTAACATAAGCGACCAACTGGCATGCTGGATGCCTCAAATTTGGGAGAGGTATCAAGATCTAGTCTTGAAGACATTTGCGTTAAATCATTCCTCTCTTTTCTTTGTTAAATTTGTGTTCTTCTTAGACAATTTCTTTGTCTTTTACCGTACTTTGAATCTTTCTCAACCTTTTTCTGCAGATGGATGCTGCAGTACGTTGGAAATTCTTTACATCTCATGATGAGACCCTGTTATTTCCGAGTTCCAACTGGCAATAGATTACCCTTGTCCTTTCTTTTTGAAAAAATAGAGCTTTTCGTGAATCACAAATTTACGTAATTACGCCTTTGAAACACATGCGAGTCGAGTCGTTTCCCAACCAAAAACCTCCAAACGAACCTGCTTTGTCCTTGTGACATTTTTGCTTCTCCTCCACCAAAACTTGCTTTCATTATAGTTAAACGAAGATTTTTGATTAGTTACACCAACACAAATTTAGGTTTACTCAAATTGGGAAGTAAAATGATGGAACAGGCCTTATTTCTTGACGTGTCCTATGCATTTAGCGTATCGCATTGATATATGCCTCAAAGCAATTATCGTTTGAATCAATTAGTTCCGTACAACTTATATTTAAAGTTGAATAATTTCTTTTTGAATAATATGAAAGCTCATTTCTTTGTCAACAAATGAATGGAGATATTTGAAGTCAATCGGACAACTTAGCGTTATGTAACCAAAAGACGAATTTGATCTTCCAATATTTATGTTTTCCAATGGCGTACTTTTCATGAAACAAGTGGAACAATAATGTTTCAACCAAATATTTTATTTTGAACAAAAAAGAGAAATTTCTTGCTTGAAACCTTCAAGTTTGTTGACATTCTACGAACAAAAGAACGCAGGAAAACCGTAACTCCGATCTCCATCAGGTTGGGCGAATAATTTCATAGTACTCGATCGTACTAAAAGGTAAGATTTATCTTTAAACAACGTGTATTGTCATTTTCATTTGCTCCTACCTGATTAATAGAAAGAAATTTATACAAGATTTGGATATGGACACTTAAGCTCGAATGTTAGAGAGGGTTAGGTATACGAGTCTACAAGGCAGAAAAGCTCGTTCAGCACAAAGAAGATATCGGATTCGATTCTACTTACCTTAGCCGAGTGAGAAATCTGTGTACTACGATCACCGCATTTACATGTGTTTAGGTGAGGATCTTTTGAATAAGTATGAAAAATCCAACAGCCGTACTCATTTTTTAGGTGAAAACAAAAAGGGACAATTAAATTTAGGTTATAGTAATAATAAAGAAAGTCACTAATCATTTTAATTATAATTTATGACCTTTAAATTTTAAAAAGAATGACGGATATTTAAATTATTTCTACCCATTTTTTCTAACATCATTTAGACACCGTAACTCTTTTATTTAATTTAGGGCTAACTGCAAAAAAAAAAAACTCAAACTTTGTTTAGTTTTATATTTATAAGCTAAATTTTAAATATTGGTAATAAAATATTTAAACTTTTATTTTCTTTAATTCTAACGGGAGGTTAGTCTATCCATTCGGCTCCAATATATGAAGATGACATATATGTGACAAACAAAGGGGGTAAGTACTGTACAAGAGTTGCTTGGGGATTGGGGTATTCGGAGGCTAAGGTCCTCGCTAGACAAGCAGATAACGAAGGGATGAGGCTGAGGCGTTCGAAGGTAGAAGGCGTTGCCAGAACAAACAGATAATTGAAAACGAAGGTGGTGAGTATTGAACGAAGGGGGTGGGTTCTTTAAATTACGGATTTTATTTTCTTCAAACAACATTTTATTATTGTGATAAATCGAAATCATCTCTTTAATATGCATTTCTTCTCTTGATTTAGGCTTACGTGGATTAATAGTTAGTGTTTTTAGACATGCGACAAATCATGTCTGTAAATTTAATAGAAAGACTAACGTTAGGTTAGAATTAAATTTTTTTAATATTTTATTGTCATATTTTGAATTTCGAGTTATAATTACAAAATCGAACAAATTTAGGATTTTTTTTGTATTAACCCTTTAATTTAAACAACTTTCAATCATCTATATATAAATTTTCAATAATAAATACAAAAAAACTTGTATTGAATGTCTGGAAATCATATTTTAATACTAAAGGTTTTACTTGAGGTACACATTTCCTTTTAACTTGAAGGCCCTACATCACAAATAAAATGATGACTGAATTTTTATAAATTAAATTTTTATTAGCAGGCACTAAACTTCATTATAAAAAAAAGCTCCAATTCTCTAACTACTAGTTCTCCAATTATAAATAAATCAAGGATTTATTAACATATAATAGGATTATATCTAATTAGGTGTTGTTAGAATTCTTTGATGAATTAAACACAATTATTTAACAAAACAAAACAAAAAAGCAATAATTGGATTACTTCAAAAACAAACAAAGAATGCATGGAGGAGGTGGGCCAAGTTTCTCAGTGTATTTCTGTCAAAGCCTTTTCAGAGGGTCCAGTGTGTGGGCACACAAATGCCTTTTGTAAATTTTGACATGCAAAGTTTGGGTACGTAGGGATTTCACATCAAATAGGTTAGGCCCATTAGATGTGGACCAAGCTATGTGCCTTTTTCTCATTGGATTGGTCACATCTCACATTCATCATTCATCAACAAGCCTCACTTTTTGTTGCCTATTTAGAAGCCATACCGGTAATGTTTCAAAATTGTATATATTAGTATTACTTTGCAACTTGGACTCCGTACTTGTGCTTCTCGCCTTTTCCTTTACTTTTCTTGTCGTTATGTGTCTCACCTCACCACCTGTTCAAAGTTCCTACGAAGTCTCCTTGTCACGTTTCCCTTTCTTTCTAAGTTTCAGGCTATTTATCTCCAACATCCTAGACACTAGTCAAGCCAGCAAAAATAGAAAGCGATGTGAGCAACTCGTCGTAATTGTTTCTCACTTATGTATATATAAGCTATGAATAAAGATTAAAGAAGCGAAGATTTCAAAATGCTGCCTTGATGCAATAATTAGTATTTTTGTTTCAGTTGATTATGGTATCTGGGAAGTAATTTTTAAATGGATGTGCTTGTTTGTTGATTCCATTTCTCTCAACTTTTAACCCAAATCATTCTTTGTAACTATGTTTGGAGAATAATTTAAGATTTCCATGATTGTAAAACAATTGTTGATTTGTTCAATATTTAGTTTAAAAGGTTAAATCAGCCTTATATACTATTATAAAATTAATTAAAAGATTAAATAAAATAAAAAATTTTGAAAAAATAAAACTGTCCTTATCTATTAAAATTTTAAATTTAAATTAAAAAATTATTAAATAATAATGATTGATTTACAAAACTAATTAATTAATTAAACTTGTCTATTTTTAATAATAAAAACTATTAAAGTAAATCAAACCAAAAAATAAAAATTAAATTGAAAAATCAACCGGTTTAAAATTTTCGTTATTGAATCAATCAACCTAATAATATTGTTTAATCTTTAGATTTGTCTCAAATAAAAACAAACAGATATCAATGGGAGAGGATATCGTATGTAACTTAATGAGGACTCTAAGTATATGATATAAACTTTATTATATGAAAAAGAGTAAAAGTTTCCGTTAAAATTTCAAGTTCTCCAACAGACAACTTCAAATTTTAACTTCTTATTATCATGATCTCCTGATATTTTCAACACATTTCATACATCATGCCAAGATTAAGGTTGCACTAGAATGTGAGCCTAATGAAATATAAGATTCTTGGGATTACAGATCATGTACTAGAGTAGTTTAGAAACATTAGATCACAAGCATATCGGATACAAATGCCACCGATGAAAATCTTATAGTTTATCTTAACTCGGATATCAAACTTTATAAATAAACAATAATAATCAACTATCTAAGACATATCAATAATGTTTAAAGAAATCTAAGTACCAATAAGATAAAAATATGCAGTACATCAAATTATTAAGAGAACATTGGAAAATGGAAGAGAAAAACAAGGGATAAAGAGGCAGAAATATTAACATATTTATATTTACCAAAAAAAATATTAACATATTTATGAAATGTTGATTATGAAATATGGTTTGGGTGGGCCCGCACCATTGAAGTTTTGTCCCCTTTGGTCACACCCACATCCCGTAGGGGGCGCTGCGCATCCCGTGGGGGCAGCGAGAGTCGAACCTGTGACCTCAGGG
>JANSVB020000415.1:1999604-2011473 GCA_025504935.2 Erythroxylum haughtii
TAGGACCCTAGTTCCCGTGTTAGACGTTTCCTGCTGTGCGAGTGCGAGGGCAAGTGAAGTGATGGCACACCTATTTTGTTGTTACTGTTATTATTTTTAGTTATTTTATTATTAATGATATTTATAAGATATTATTAGCTGATGTTATGATTAATTAATATTTGGTTGAGTATGTACACTTATAAATTAAGTCATTTATATTTCATAAAACTCAGATATGTTGTCAATTTTTTATGACTTTTTTTTAATTTTCGTTTGATTTATTAGGACCTTTTTGTTATTTCGTCCTAGGTCTATAAAACGATAGGAACGCCCGCATAGCTAGTTTATATAAAGCAGGAGCTGAGATCAGACCTCATGGTCTATCTATTTCGCCATGGTGCCATGAAAATGGTTGTCGGTTCAGCGAAGCTCTTCCTGGCAAAGAAATTTCGTTCGCCTTAGTCCTGAACTCCTTACTGGCAACATCATGAATGATGCGTAACTTGACATAACTGTTCAAATTGTCTCTTTTGGGAACTTTTGAATGTCCTACGTTGTAGATGGATACCCTGTTGGCCTTTCTGGTCCCGGTTGTTGTTGCCGTCGTTGTCGTGGCAACCAACTTCACTCAGTTTGATTGTCCTCAAGCTATAACTCCTCCGCTTCTAGTACCGATTCATTGTCTATTGTACCATTAGCTGCCTGCCTACACTTTCAAACGAGTCTTAAATGGTAGTTTCGGTTAGGGAGTCTAATTCCCATATAATTACAAAGCTTACCCATGCCAATTTGTTCCCATTCTCGGTCCTACCAACCACCACGTCGCGATCAACCATTGCAACTGTAAATGGAAAGGAGATTAAAGTTAAGGACGCATATTGCGTAATAGCTTTTGTTGATAAGCTAATCACCGAAGTCTCACCAAGTGAAAACAGTTGTTGCGGCTGACGAGGTAGTGAACAAATGTGGAGGAGAAGCTTTAGCACCTTCAATACACTTAAGGAGAAGAAATGGGACGCGGTGGTGATCGGCGCCGGTCACAACGGCTTGACGGCGGCAGCTTACCTTGCTCTCACCGGCCGCTCCGTTGCCGTCCTAGAGCGTCGTCACGTGATCGGCGGCGCGGCTTTGACTGAAGAACTGATTCCGGGATTCAAATTCACTCGCTGCAGTTACCTTCAGAGCCTTCTCCGTCCCTCCATTATCAAGTGGGCGTCCTTTTCTTATTTCCTTTTGGTTTCTCTTCCTATAGTGTTCGTTTTCGGTTCTTGTTTTCAATGTTGTGAAATTGGTTTGTTTCTTGATGTGGGACTGTAGGGAATTGGAATTGAAGAGGCATGGTTTGAAGTTGTTGAAGCCATTGGCTTACGCGTTTACTCCATGTGTTGATGGGCGTTACCTTCTTTTGGGGCCAAATGAGGAAGATAATCGTTTGGAAATTTCCAAGTTTTCCAAACGGGACGCCGAAGCTTATCCAAGGTGCTTTACACTTTTTGTTCTGCTATTTTTATGTTGGCCGCGATTATCGTCACTGGATTATGCTCGTGGGCTTACGAATGTTATTGTGGAATTGTTTCTTGTCAATTCTTACTTGAATAGATACGAAAATCAGTTGAACAAGTTCTGTGAGTTGATGAATTTTCTTTTGGATTCACCTACTCCTGAGGTTTTGCATGACCGTCCGGCTGCTATTAGTCGGCTGAAGGATAAGTATCAGAAGTCCGTTTATTGGTCACGTTGTCTTCGTCATGTTCTCTCTTTGGGACAAAAAGATATGGTGTAAGTTCATGAGAACAAGCCTTTATGTGTTTCTGTATTCCTACGTCTACAATGACACTTGAAATTGATTTCCATTTGTGAAACCCCTTTACACTGTTCTCTTTTTTCACATCTATTAGCTTGCAGTTTTAATTTCTTCTCCCTTTAGATGATTTCTGCAACAATCTTACAGGGACTTCGTGGAGCTCCTTCTGTCACCTACTGCAAAAGTTTTGAACAAGTGGTTTGAGGTTGCCATTCCACACATAGTTGTTTATGACTTTTCAAGTCTGCTTTTTTCTTTTTTATCATTTTTATTTAACCGATTATAGCTATAAAAACAAAATATAAGCACTGGCATTGATTTCTCATAAATTAGATTTGATAGAAAATGTTGATCTAGCCCCTGAAGTTTTCTTTAACGATGCTGATGATGTATTCAGGGAGATTTATTGAAGGCAACACTTGCAGCAGATGCTACTATTGGGAGTATGGTAAAATTTCTTCACTTGCATCACTTTTCCCTTGAGTTAATTCTCTGACTGTAAAGCAGATCCTTGTTTCGTTATCCAGTGCTTTTAATTCCATTTACATCTGAACTTAAAAAGTAATGTGATTGAATATCAGACGCACTTCATGCTAGTTCCAAAGTTTCATTGCCCAGAACTTTTAGAACTTGTAATCACATACTCCTTGTTTTCTTTTTATCTTGTCTTCCAAATATTTATACACGTCCTTAATTTTATTGTGTAGACTAGCATTTTAATGCCTGGAAGTGGATATGTTCTACTACATCATGTAATGGGTGAAACTGATGGTGAACGTAATGTTTGGTCGTAAGTATCTTATTTGACAATTTTATTGTTCTTGAAAGCAGCATGCTTCTATGTTGATTTATATGGGTGCATAATCTTCTACAACTTGGTAACATTCTTGATGGGAAGTTTTTTCTTGATATGGATTGTTTTTCATTGATATGCTCATCATAGGTTGTCAATATCTGTTGCAGGCACGTTGAAGGTGGAATGGGCTCAATATCCTTGTCCATAAGTAGAGCTGCCAAGGAAGCTGGGGCTCATATTATTACTAATGCAGAGGTATTTTAAAGGGAGTCCAGGTTCTCATTTTTATTTATTCATCCCCTAGCTATTTATTTCATTACATAAGATGTTTTTAACGTCTCTAGGTTTATGAAGTGGTTGCTGATGACTCTGGCATTGTGAAGGGGGTGAGTTTACTTATCGGATACCCTTGAGGAACTGGATTTTAAATGTTTCAATATTTTCTAAATCCAATCCTTTTGTAATCTAGGTTCTTCTAGAGGATGGCACGAGAATACATTGCTCAGCTGTTCTGTCAAATGCCACCCCTTATAAGACATTCATGGTAAGAACTTAAGTGTTCTTGCATCCATTCCAGGTAGCAACTGGTGTCAATAGTATTTGGTACACTTAAATGTTTTATTATGCACAAACATGCACACGTGCACAGTTCTCTTTTTCTCATACACATGCACAGTTAGTCATACTGATCGCCATACGTGTAACTTCATTATGTTGCTGGTTTTTTCTTATAAGCACTGTCATGCTTTCACAAAACAGGACTTGGTGCCTCGTAATCTTCTTCCAGATGAATTTGTTCGTGCTATCAAGAACTCTGACTACAGTTCTGTAAGATTTCTTCAGTGGATCTAATGATTGATAGATGCAAACTGTAACATATTATAGTTCGTAATTTGCATATTTGGATAGATTATGCCTTTTTTTTTGGATCCCTGTGTTTTAATAATTAGAAAAAAGAAGATTCCCAACACATATATGACCTTTCATATATCCAAAGTAGGCCTATATCCTGATAATATGGCTTAGTGTAATGGACTAGTTCGTCATACTTAAGTCTACCGTGAGCCATCCCTGATTATGCTTTTCAATTCTAACATGATTGTTGCCTTTAATTTTGTGTCAATGACTCTACCAGATCAAGCACTAATTAACTTGTGCTTTTGTTGATCATTCAAGATGTTCTAACTTTAGTGTGGATGCGAATGACTGGAGCAGGGAGTAACAAAGATTAATTTAGCTGTTGAGAGATTGCCCCAGTTCAAGAGCTTCAAGCAGAACTCAGAGGTAGGTCCACATCATACAGCTACCATTCGCATTGGTTCTGAAAGGTATGCTAGTGTGCGCTATGCCAGAATTTCTCTCTATTGCTCTTGTAGAATTCTTTTTGGCTTCAAACGTTGTGATAAGAATGGCGAGATTAAAGGATAACTCCATTGTAATGTAATCAACTCGAAGTTATTCTCACTTCTCCGAAAAAAAAAAGATTCTTTAAGTTATTCTCTGCCGATGTGAAAGAATCAGATGAAATCTGGATAACCTTGTTGACGTAGTGTTCTATGCTATTTATATGAGAATGACAGAAATTGTTAATAATGGAAATATGCACTTTGTAGAAAGAATCTACCATGAAATGTTATTTAGTTATCCTCATTATCAATCTATCAGTGGCAAATCTTTTTCTGACGTTTTGGTGTTAGTGATTCCCAAGTAAGGGTTCTGACACTGATGTACTCCATTTTTTTAATATTATTTTCTCTTCTCCTCCCTACCAAGTATGGAGGAAATAGGCTCTGCTTGTCAAGATGCTTGGAATGGCTTTCCATCACGAAGACCTATTATGGAGATGACAATTCCTTCTTCGTTGGATAAGACCATTTCTCCCCCTGGTAAAATAACTTTATATCCGTTAGGTTTTCATCCATCCACTTGCATCATTTGGGTCATACGTTACTATCCTCTGCATTGATTTCAGACGTCTAATTTAGATTGCTTTACATGATTCCTCCAGGAAAGCATGTGATCAGCTTATTTACACAGTACACACCGTATAAACCTTCTGATGGTAGCTGGGAGGATCCTAGTTACAGAGTAAGTTGTATTAACAATATTTTACTTGTTTATTGATTTGTAGCTGCACATTCAATTGAATAATAATGGCATAGAGTTCTGCGTCCAATTAGGCACTGGTTAAGTTTCTCATATTATTCTTGGATGTTTGGCAAATTTTGTCTCCTTTTGTTGTTCTAATTCCAAAACACGGTCTGTTAGGAAGCATATGCACAAAGATGCTTCTCGTTGCTTGATGAATACGTCCCCGGCTTCAGCTCCTCAATTATAGGCTACGATATGCTTACACCGCCAGACCTTGAGAGGGAAATTGGTCTTACAGGTATGGTACTATCCACTACAGATCAAGAGCATATGCATACGGAAACAGGATCAATTCTTTACTTAAAAAGACTATTCCATACATTTCACCTGAGTTTCCACCATGTATGATCGATGAGGTTGCTTGTTCGGAATATGTGGCAGGGGGAAATATTTTTCATGGTGCAATGGGCTTGGATTCGCTTTTCTTGCTGCGACCTGTGAAAGGATGGTAACTCATTTCGAACAGCTTCTTCTAAAGTCTAAAGAAAACCGTAGTACATTGTAGATTGAGTGGACCATTTCAAAATCTACTTTAACCGAAAAAAGAACCAGGTATTGAATCTGTGAAGTTTGAACTAAGCTAACATCAACAATCCTACATTGTTGCTCGTTTTACAGGTCAAACTACAGGACACCTCTACGAGGATTATACATGTGCGGAAGTGGCTCGCATCCAGGTGGTGGTGTAATGGGTGCACCCGGTCGAAATGCTGCCCAAGTTGTGCTCCATGACTTCAATAAGAACTACAAATAAAATCTAAAGTGGCATCAAAGTCCCCGGAACTAAAATGCATATTATTGATTGTTATTAATTACAATAAACCTGTAACAGATTTCCTAGAACTTATTCATATAAGTTATTATGCTTCTAAAGAATAATGATAAAATTAAATAACAGGTTTAACACATGAAGAAAAAATATATTATGAAGCAATAAGGTCTTAAATTGTGAATAAGTATAATTAAAGTAAGTTGTACTTATGAATCCCCAATTTAAGATTTATAGAGCATCACGTCAATAACAGAGAGACAAGTATTTCTAGAGCACCCAAGCTATTGAAATTTTTTTTAATTCAGTGTTCAATCTCTTAAAATTTTCAATTTTCAATTAAGTGATTAATTTTTTTAAATTTTAATATTTAAGATCAAAATGTTTTAATCCCCTTGATAATTTGATAATGTGACTTACGAAAACTTTATTATTGAGTAGAGAGTCGGGAGGTTTAGTAGTACGTAACTTTATTCTTATTAAATAAAGAGGTTGTTTTTGATAAACTTATATAAATAATATATATATATATATATACATAAAAATAATAACACTAATACTATAAATAATACATATAAATAAAAATATAGAAATATTTAGTAAAATACATAATACAATATATATAAAGTAGGGTAAAGAATAACAAAAAATATAGAATAAGTAAATAGATACACAAACTATAAAGAAGACAAGTGCAAGAATAAATCAAACAAACCATTACAAGAAAATAATTAAGCTAAGGAGGAAACTCTTTAAGTTAAATAACTAGGAGGGAAGTATTACAAAATAAAAATAATTAAGTTAAATTTAAGGCATAAGACTTGAAACAAAATGTTTCAAACACTTAAGCGAACGAAAATGATTTTTCTAAGTTAGATATTTTATTCGTATCTTAGTACGTCAAAATTTCTATTGTGGGTCATTTCTTCGATAAGTTCTAGCTCAACCATTTCATTTTTTATTACCTCTTCTAGTTCTTTTTAAGCCTTTATATTTTTTCTTATAGTCTCTAAGTATTATTTTCTCACATCTTCTCACTGGAATGTCAAGGTGTCTCTTATTAATATGTCTGAACCATCTATGCTTCATCTCTATTAATTTTTCATTAATACCATCCCTTTAAATAGATCTCTTAAACCTAATCTGAATTTCTAGGCCCAAAAATTAAAAACAGCTTTTATGAATATATTATTCCTATGAATGCTTTTATTTTTCCAACGTGATTGATGCGTGATTCAAATAAAGGATTAAGATAGGCAACAAATATTAATCAATTCTAACAAACTGATTCTTAACAAAGGTTAGGTACAAAAATTAAGAAACAAAAATGCAAGTCATATGAGGCCAATTTGAATGAAATGAATTAAAACTGTGATCAAGGTCTAGATAAATTCAAGTTGAAGTCTAAAAACCCTAGTAATAAAGAACATGTTAAAACCCAAAGTTAGAAGCATAAAATAGTATAGAAATAGTTTAAATAAGGTCCCGTAGTTTTGGGAATCAAGTACTTAATTTAATTGGTTAAACTAAATGAAAAGCCCACATGTTCACATCGAGCTGCTTACACTAATCAAATCCTTTCAGATTAGTTAAGTCCAATCAAACTCTTGTATGGGCAATTTCTTTTTCCTCGTTAATGAATAAAATGGAAAGTCCCAGCGATGGTTTGCATCGCAATATATGAAAACCTTTGTATATTCCTAATTATATAACTGCTTGGCTTCTACTTAGAATTTTTATTCTCGCAAATCAGTAATCTTAGGATTTTAAGATACGATTTTATCTTGGTTGTTACTACAAACACAGGCGGTAGATCCTAAACTGGTTTCATATACTTAATAACTGTGTAGGAATTAGAAAGAACTAAACTCATGATTTGGCTTGGTTGAATCAATTCATATCATATATAAAAGAGCATCTATGCTTAATGTTTCTCCAACCTGCTAACTTCCCCTATAAAAAGAAATTGAATTCTTTCACAAAATTTTGGGGATTTAGTTAGTTGCATTATCTGTTTGATGTCATTATAGTTGATCTATATGACTTCTATCATCATTTTTCAGAACTACAGGACCAAGAATGCAACTTAAACTCCTCAAGCTTGAGGCAGAGGCGTATGCTGAGGGAACGCTTGTGTCAAGTGACGATGATATAGAAGAAAGCTTTGTCATTTTTTCTAAAGAGAAAGAACTGGCTGAAGAAAGCTTGGACTAATCCTTAGTGATGCATGTTAGAATCCAACCGTGATCGAATTATGGGCGAAGTAGAAAACAAAATTTTTACAGATTCTAAACAGATCCTTGATAATTAATTAACTTGAATAAAAACATTGATACGAATCATAAGAAATCGTGCCTTGTTCGTGTTTATGTAAATCCTTTGAAACTTTTTCAATTTTATTAACCACAAGCTACTCAAACGTCCAATTTCTGATAGTATCCACAAAACAATTTCTCAAGACTCTTTTGAGAGGAAAAAAATAGAAGTACTAGCTTCTAAACGTTCTTCTTATTAATAGAAATTAGGATTTTTAATTTTTATTAAAATTAAATTCTTTAATTATAATTAAATCAAATTTTAATTTTAATTAATATAATTTTAATAAAATCAAATATTTCGTATTTGATTATCAAAGTTTCTCAAACTTTACAATTAAGTCCAACTTAATTAAATTGTTTTTCCTTTCACAAATTGTGTTTTAATGTGTGATTAAGTTCCTAATATATTGACAATGGTTGTAAATTCTAATTCCAATTCACTATTAGAATTAGAATTAGATAAATTAAATCTCCTTTTAATTTATCTTTAATTCTCTAGTTAAACAATTTATAATTATGATTAAGATTGACATCTAGCAACATATCATGACTACCTAAATATCAGAAATGTCAAATGATTTGACTTAACCTGTCCATGCATAGTTATGATGTATTTAATCATTTCGTCATCCAATATTCCAATTAGGCAGAGTATAGATATAGATCTACTTTTTTGGTCCAACCATGTTCACTCTTGCTAAGTAATAATTGATTTATAGTTGAAATTTGAAAATGCCTTTTCAAATGTCTTTCACTCTAGTCAGAGAATTTCATAAATCACTACTAATCAAAAATAGTAGAATATTCTCTCTAATTATTTTAAAGTAACAAATCCTTTATTGACTTACTCAACTATCTCCGTATGGTTCATACTCTAATTACTATCGACTGAATTATCCTAGAATGATTCATAAGTAGCATCAAAATACAGTAATTTTTACACGAGATATCTTGATAATCTCAAGTCTACAAATCAATTATACAACTATCATTATGAGAAAATTCATAGACACATAAGTAATATTTCATTCGAGATTCTCATAGTTAGGTTAGTTCAGTGACTTATTCTGTAATAATCATCCACACATTAGTTTAAATATCTCCATATTTTAATTTATGAGAACAATTACTTTCTTTATAAGAAAGAAACATAATGTATGCTAGTTTTACTATTTCATCAATATCCCATCTTGATGAAACTATAACGAGGAACATTTAGGAATAATATTTAAACGTAAATTGAATCTCACAATTATGATCTCATCATAATTTCAATTACACAGTAATTATTCTCGAGATTTTACCTTTAGTATTAAAACATCAATTGTAATTAAATTAATACATAAAGATAAAGAAAGTCTTTTCATTAATTAAAAATAATGTCATACATTAATTTGCATCTAATTGATTGGCTGCAAGGACATAAACTAACAATGCATGTTGTACAAATATAGAATTGATGATACCGATGTTAATACTTTTATATCTGTAAGCTTTAACCATCTTACTAGTAAATATATTAGTACTAGTGAGTTAAATTTTACCTAAATATACTATTAGAAACTTCTTAAGCTTCTTTCACATATTCTCTTGCTAATCTAGAACTAAAGACCTATAGGCTTCAGTTGTGCTTTCTGGGTATTACAAATTTTCTACATGAAAAGTTAAAACATCAAACCGATTGAAATATCAAACCAAAATACAATTGTGATATATAATGGAACAAACAAACAAAACATAATTGCCATCTTTATATAAAGACATGAAAAACACCTAATCTGTGAACAATGCCTAACCTTGAAACAACGAAGACGAGAGGAGAGGATATAGAGAACACCTAGCCTTCAAACAACACCTAGCCTTCAAACAACCCCTAGCTTCCCAGTTGTAGATGAACAAAGATGTAGCTAGTTACAAACAACAAGTTAGAGGAGAGATGATGCTTCCAGGACGTAAGATGATGATGTAATTGAGAGAGATAACATGCATGTTGTAATGATAGGCGGTGGTTAACAATTGCGATTACTGGAAATCAACAATTACGGCTTAGATAACTAATTGTTATCTTTCCAAAACCGCATGAGGGAGGCATATAAATAGGCCTCCCCCAGTTCATTTGCAAATCATCCTTCTTAGAAAATCTCATTCTTCAGAACCAAAATCTCTGTATCACTTACCAAGGGTCAATAGAGAGTGTTTCTCATATTTCTTATGTAAAATATAGAGAGATTATAACTACTATTACTTCTTATAATGAAACTTTTCTACTCTTGCCCTTGATTTTTATCCCAATTCATTTAAGGGGTTTTCACGTAAAATTTGTGTGTTCAACTATATTAAATTTATTTACTATGATCCTACTCTAATCTGATTAATTTTCTCAACAAGTGATATCAGAGCTCAGTTTAGGTGTGTAGATCTACTTATTGTATGCTTCATGATTATCATTGAATAGTGAATCTTCTACATCAGGAAAAAAGTTAGATTACTATTTGAAGATACTGGGCATTATTCATGTGTATTGTTACTATTTACATGTATGGTTACTATTTACGTGAACGGTCACTATTTATGTGTACAGTTATTATTCATGTATATGGTTACTATTCACATAAAATAGTGGGAGCTAATTCTTTGATCAAAGAAATTTGTGATAGAAGCAATGGTGGCAAAATTTGATATAAAAAAATTCAACGAAAGTAATTTCTCATTGTAGAAGTTGAAAATGAAGGCTATCTTGAAAAAAGATAATTATCTAGCGGCTATAAGTGAAAGGCCGATCTAATATATAGATAATACTAAGTGGAACGAGATGGATAGGAATGTTATTGCAAATCTTCATCTAGCAGGGTGTTATCAAACATAGAAGAAAAGAAGGTGACAAAGGAGGTTTGAGATCATCTCACAAAATTATACGAGGTCAAATCATTGCACAACAAAATTTTCCTTAAGAGGAAACTCTATACTCTTCGTATGACGGAATCTACTTCAATGACATAGCACATCAATACCTTTGATACTCTGTTCTCTCAACTTACTTAGAGCCAAATGAACGTGTTGAGTTTCTACTTCATAGTTTACCTGATTCATATAATCAACTCATCATCACCTTAACAAATAATATCCTTACGGATGTTTTCATCTTCGATGATGTTGCAGTTGTCGTCCAAGAAAAGGAAAATCAGCATAATAATAAGGAAAACAGGTAGGCAAGTTCACAATATATGGAGCTCTTGACGGTAATGAAAGAGATCAACAGAACATGTTTAAACTGCAAGCCATAATTATGGTAGATCAAAATCAAGAAGTAAGAAGAATTTAAAATGCTATAATTGTGGCAAGTAAGGTCACCAGAGGAAAGATTTTTGGAATTTAAATAAAAATTCCAATCCTCAAGGAAATGTGGCAAGTTGTTCTGATAACGGAGATGCTCTATATTATGAAGCAACAACAATGACGGAGATGCTCTATGTTGTGAAGCAACAACAACTAATGAAGGTAGAAAAAGATTTACTGAAGTATGACTTCTTAACTCAAAATCACATGACCTCTCGAAGAGAATGGTTCCATCATTATGAATTTATCTTTGGAGGATATGTGTACAATTGTAATGATCATGCCTTAAAGACTATTGGCATTGAAATTATCAAGCTGAAGATGTACGATGATATAATTCGTACTATTTAAGATGTGCGAATTGTGGAGAGCCTACAAACGAGCCTACTGTCTGTATGATGAGATTGGGTGTAAGATCAATGGTGAGAATGATATCATTAAAATAATAAGAGGAGCGCTTGTACTTATTAAGGGAGAAAAGATAGCTACAAATTTGTACATGGCAAAGGAAGAGACTTTTCAGGTTGTTTCAAGTAGTGCAAGCGAAAGATCAATAATGATGTGGCATCTGTGACGCCCTAACACCCCCTAGGAGGATATGGGGGTGTCACGCAGACAACATGCATACAGAACTGGAATACATACGAAACATTGATCATGCAATCTCAATAGCTCAAAGCAGAAGCAATTCGGAGAAAACATACATCATAATA
>JANSVB020000415.1:2011573-2023841 GCA_025504935.2 Erythroxylum haughtii
ATAATGATAATTAATTAATTTAAAAATATAATGTATTATATTATAATTATTACACATAATAGTATAATTACAAAAAACAGAAACATGATAATAAAATCAAACATGTTTTTGTTTTCAAATTTTTATTAGAAATCTCAACCAAACAGATTTTTGTTTTCAGTTTTTATATTACAAATCTCAATCAAACAAGTTTTCGTTTTTAGGAAAAAAAAAACAGAAACTAAAAATAGGAAACAAAAATAAAAACAACAACAAAAAAATAAAAGTAAAACTAAACAGCCCCATAGTTATCACTATTTTTTGCAGTAAAAGCTACATGTTAGGAACAATAAAATTTTGGTTAGCGTACATCAGAACTAAAATTTTAAATTTAAATACTGAATTTCTAAAATTTAGCACTAATGAGTAATGATCCATAAATAAAATAATTCCCGTCAAAGCGCAAAATACAGACGTCTGCATGTGAGCGAGTAGTACTAGTACGTTTTTTTTTTTTTTTCCAGAGTATCCATCGGCGGATCTAGTGATTAATCCCCTCACTGATTTGTAGGCACCTCAAATGGTGAGACAGCTGGTCGAAGAATTTAAGATTGCTTCATACCCAAAGTTAAAAATTGAACCCCTAACTTTTGGTTAAGGAAGGATGAGTCCCTTCCACTCAACCATACCGCTTGGGTTACTGGTATGCTTTAATCGTTAGAGGTGTCGTCGTTTCAAGAATTTTAAAGCACCGGCTACTTTTGGTTCTTAGTGGCCACTGTTTGGACTCCACTCAGAAGGGTCCCGCGAACTCTTGAAACAGTCCATGAAATTGCGTGGAGAGCACCACGTACACAAAACCAACAAAAATTCCAAACGAACAGTTTGAGCATTTTATATTTTTAAATGCAAGCGAATCTCTCCATTTGCGCCAAACACAGAGGGGCCTAAGAGAGAGTAAATGTGGCGCCGGAGCCTTTGCACCGCCGCAAGCGCATTGCCGGATAAGAGATTTGACGTCTTGGTGATCGGCGGTGGCCACAACGGCTTGACCGCCGCCTCCTACCTCGCCCGAGACGGCCTCTCCGTCGCCTTACTAGAACGACGTCACGTTATCGGTGGCGCTGCCGTTACGGAGGAGCTAATTCCGGGCTTCAAGTTCTCTCGCTGCAGTTATCTCCAAAGTCTCCTCCGCCCCTCCATTATCAAGTAATTTCCGCATTTTCATCTTCTCAGTAATTCAGTTACAATATGTTTATGCAAACATGAACTCGAAGTGATATTCTTATGTTTATCTGTTTTATTTTTTATTTGTGATTGCAAAAGAGAGCTGGAGTTAGCGAGACATGGACTAAAGTTGTTGAAGAGAAGTCCTTCGTCTTTTACGCCTTGTATCGATGGACGCTATCTTCTGTTAGGACCTAATAGGGATCTGAATCGTTCCGAGATTTCAAAATTCTCTGTTCGCGACGCGGATACTTATCCGAGGTGCTATTTCCTTATCACTTTACTTCTAATCTCTATCCATCACTTAGATTTCAGTTTCACTTGCGTCTTCTGTAAAGAAACTAGCATGTGAATAGTGGATAAATGAATTTGTATTGATATGTCTCTGTAGTGCTTTACAACATAGTAATACATTTATACACTGAACTAAGGTCTAAGAAAGCAAAGTAAATAGTCTAGACAGAATATACATGCTGAAAATATGGTGAGAGATTGCTAAAAATCTATGATAATATCGCTGAAATTTTGGAGGATATTCTAGTGAATATTTGTTGATTTATCATCCCCCTCAAGCTCCCACGAGAAGCAGTCATGAGCTTGTTTCGAGGTTGATGAAATGTTGAGGAAGCAAGAGCCTTTGTCATAGTGTATGCTGTCTATTTCTTTGTTGCAGATTATCACATCATAGGATTGGTTGAAGGTTTTGCAGACAATTTCACCGAGAAGCGATGTGATCCAACACAGTTCAACAGATGCATGATCAATGCTCCTATACTCTACTTTTGTAGTAGAATGAGCCACAATCGGTTGTTTTTTAACACTCCAAGAAATTAAATTAAGTAGGTACAATAATTAGAGGTTGAACGATGGTGATCAGGGCAACCAAACTAGTCATTCAGCATCAGAGTAAGCAGTAAAGTTTAGGTTTTGGGCTTTGGGCTTTGGTTAATTGGAGGCCATGGGAGGTGTTGATTGCAAATACTTAAGAATTCATTTAGTTGCAGTCTAGTGCATGTTTGTAGGGCAATGAAGGAATTGAAATACTTTGTTCACAACAAATTGAATATCTGGGTATGTAAGACAAAGGTATTGAAGGACTCTAACGATGCTGCGATATTTAGTTGGGTCAAAAAAAAAGAAGTTTGTGGTTTTTAGATAGAGGTAGGGTAGATGTCATGGGTGCAAGGACAGGTTTGGAATGGTCTAGGTGGGTACATGTGAGAAGTTCTTAGGAGTATTTAGTTTGGGTGAGTAAGAGGTTGTCATGTGTTCTTGTGGCTTCAATTCCAAGGAAGTGATGAAGAGGGCCAAGGTCTTTAATAGAGAACGCGTTATTGAGATCACTAATAATAGATGAGTTAAATGGTTGTGAAGAACTTGTGACTTAGATGTCATCGACGTAAACTACAAGAAATGTGATATCAGTGGGGTTTGACGGACAAAGAGAGGTGTCAGATTTCAAAGAGGTGAAATTTAAGGAAAGAAGCTTTTGACTCAACAATGAAACCAAGCACGTGGAGCTTGTTTGAGATCATAAAGAGCTTTTTAAAGACGACAAACATACTGAGAATGATAAGGATCTACAAAGCCAGGGGGTTGAATCATATAAACAGGTTTTTGAAGTTTACCATGTAGAAAGGCATTGTTGACGTCAAGTTGACGAATGGGCCAAGTTTTGGTGAGGGCAATGGTTAGAATAATACTAATGGCTGTAGGTTTGATAACAAGGCTACAAGTGTCGGTATAGTCAATACCAGGTGATTGATGATAGCTTTTGGAAACTAGCGTGCTTTATAGGAGTCTAGAGAGCCATCAAGTTTACGGTTGGTTTGAAAAACCTATCGCAACCAAAAATGTTAACATTAGTTGGAGGTATAACAAGGGTCTTGTTGTTATGATAGAGACTTTTAAACTCATAAAGCATCACTTAATGCCAATAACAAAACTTCTTTGCTTGCGTATAAGATGTTGGATCAGGATCATTTGAATAAGTTGAGGTGGGGAGGTGACAAAGTGAGGTAGAATTCACGGGATACTGGTGGTATCTCGTGTTTGAATTACTGTATAGTGCGGTTGAGATGAGGGTGACATGGGTGGTTGAGGTGGCGGAGGTGAAGATTGATATGGGGTCGAGAAGGAGTATTGTATGGAGGAGATGTTGTTGCAGATGTGGGTGGGATGTCTTGTGGAGTAGGATTTGGTGGGTTAATAGGCAAGAGCAGTTGTACTTGAGAGGGTGGAGAATGGGAGATTTTTGGAGTGATGAGCTGAGAGTAAGAAAAAAGTGTTTCAAGGAAGTGAACATGACGAGAGATGTAAATTTTGTTTGTTTGAGAGTCGAGACACTTATATCCTTTAAAGCGTGGTGAATAGCCAATAAAAACACACGGATTGGATTTAGGTGTGAACTTGTTAGATCGTGTTGAGCCAAGAAATAGGAAACAAGAATTGTCAAAGACTCGAAGATGAGAGAGGTTTTGTTTTGTGAGATATAGGTTTTCATAAGGTGAACTGACGTGGAGAAGGCATCAAACTAGAAGGATTTTGGAAGAGATGCATGGAGAAGAAGAGTAAGACCAATTTTGGTGAGATGACAAATTTTTCGCTCAGCAAGGCTATTTTGTTTAAGGGTGTGAGGACAAGAGATGCGATAAGATATCCCATGGTCGTTAAGGAATTCGACAAAGGATCCTTGGATGAGTTCATTGGCTCCATCACAGTGAAACACTTTGATTGTGGTGGAAATAAGTTTTCAATGGATGTTTTGAAGTGTTGAAATTGATTAAGAGCTTGAGACTTATGAGTTAAGGAGCAGATCCAAATGAAACGACTAAAGTCATCAATAAACATTATGAAGTATCGATAACCGGAGGTAGAAAGAGTTGGGGATGGGCCCCCAACATCATAGTGAATAAGTTGCAACGACACTTTGGAAACACATGAAGATGAGGGAAAAAGAAGTCCAGTTCTTTTACTTTGAAGACATGAAGTACTAGGTTTTATTACGTTAGAATTAAGAGACAAAGTACGAGATAAAGTTTTATTGCATGGATGACCTAATTGTTGATGCCAAATATCAGTAGAGGTTTGACGAGCAGTCAAGGCAATTGGATTGTGAAAAGTTTTGAGGAATGAGCATTAGGTACAGTTTATCGTGAATTTTACCCGTGAGAAGCGGTGTCTTGGTTTCGAGGTCTTTCACAATGTAATTAAAAGGGTTAAATTCAATTAAGTATTAGTTATCAGTGATAAATTTTGCAATAGGTAAAAAGATTTGTGGTGAATTGTGGGACAATTAAAATGTCATAAAGGGGTTTAAGATGTTTAGTGAGTGTTAATGTGCCAGTAGAGGGTATGGGGAGAGCATTACGATTACTGACGAGCAGTTGATTCAATCCATCATATGGTTCCACATTTTTCAAGATTCGCAGATCAGGAGTCATGTGTGCAACGGTGCCTGTGTCTGGAAGTCATTTAATTGTGTCATTTATAGAGAATTAGGAGGTGACGGGGTCAATATGAGACTTGGAGCAAAAAAAGCTATATGAATATTTGTATTGTCTGTGCAAGGGTGAGCATTTTGAGAGTTGACTACCTAAATTAACACTGAGTAGCAATGAAGCTGACATTAGGAGTAGTGGTGTCAGCGGGATGGTAGAAGGTCAGATGCTGCTCATGAAGAAGTAATTTCGCTCCTAACTCTGAAAATGAGGGTGGTGTCTCATAGTTTTCAACAGTTGTGACGAATGCCTCATAGTCTGCTGGAAGACCATTTAAAGCGCATAAAACCACTTCATTGGAAATCAAATCTCCAAATGCCACAAGGTCTTCAGCTATGGAAGAGATATGTCAATATATTCAACAATGGAGGAGCCGCCATTCTTAGTGATGTGGAGATGATAACTTAGGAGTGAGCAACAGGCTGTGGTCTGTTGGAGAAAGTGTTATTCAAGTGTGGTCCAAAGAGCCCTTGATGTGGTGCAGCTGAGGGTAAGGGAGGCAACTGCAGGAGAGAGTGTGCTAGTTAAACAATAGTAGACTAAGCAATCAGTTTTTTGCCAATGCAAATATTCGGGTATTGGCTTAGCAAAGGTAAAAGTGCTCGGGTTATGTTGTGGTGGAATGGTACCATCAAGTCGCATGTAAAAAAATAGATTGCGATTGATTTCTCCAAATCAAATAATTTGTTGCATTTAGAGTGGTACTTATGAAGTTGTTAATGTTAGTTAGTGGTAGTGTGGAGGTTGCTAGCATTGTCGCTATTGGTGTTTGATTCATGGCCATGGTTATATGCTGTGTGGAATAATGGTAAGGCGATGGTAGATAGTGGTTGCTGGTGTCATGAATAGGTGTCAGGGTGGGAAAAAGAATTATAAGTGAGCTCTACAACAACAATGATAATCTAGTAAAAATCTTACTGATACATGGGGTCTAGAAAAGTACAGTAGAACACAGCCTTACCTTTAACTAGTGTAGAGACTACTTTCGAATTCGTAAATTCTGGATATCATAAAGAAACTAGCAAGAGAACAGTGGATAAATAAATTTGTATCGATATATTTCTATGGTGTTTTACAGTAGAGTAATACATTGCTATTTATACAATGAGCTAAGGTTTAAGAAAGGGAATTAAATATTTTAGGTAGAGTATATATGGTGAAAATATGGTGAGAAATTGCTAAAATTTGTGATATTATCGCTGAAATTGTGGACGATAATCTAGTGAATATTTCTTGATTTATCATTCTTTGCAATTGTTATAGCTTCATTGGTAGAGTTAATCTTTTTTTGGTATCCAGATAATTTGATGGTTTTGATCTTTCCTTGTGATTCTAGTGGTAGTGTAAGGAGCTATGAACAATTTATGTTTAAATCGTATTTGCAGATATGAGAAACAGCTTGAAAAGTTCTGTGAATTCATGGAACCGCTTTTGGATTCACCTCCACCGGAATCTCTGCCAGGTGTCTCATCATTTCATGCTCAATTCAAGGACAAAATACAGAAATCAGTTTTCTGGACAAGTTTTTTGCAGCGAGCTGTGTCCTTAGGTCAGAGAGATATTGTGTAAGAGCATTTTTTAACTTACCTGAGTGTAACATACTAGTGTCTTTGTAGATTTCTTAGCTTTAAAAAATTTCAGTTTTTCCGTCAGACATATCATTGAGACTGTTCATTCGAGTTTCAGGGACTTTTTGGAACTGTTACTGTCACCAGCTTCAAAGGTCCTAAATAGCTGGTTTGAGGTTGTTATTTAACTCTCTATATTTCCTTGATATTGTTGTTTGAGGGAATTTCTTCTTGTTCATATACTTAATTTGCCAATTGCTGGAGGAAACATGGATCATCAGGACAGTATGAACCAATAACTTCAAATCTTGTTTTCGTTCAATGTTTCTGTATAAAGACCATCTGTTCATTTCTTTTTCTATTTTGTTAGTGGCTAATATACCTTTTAGGTGAGATCACCAGGGTCTTATCCTGATTGTCTTGATTACTTGTAACTTTTGGTGACATTATAATCTTGTACTTCCCAGTCCATGATTAATCCACAAAATCTGACAGTTCAAGAAGTTGAGAAGAGGTGCTGAATTGAACTTGTTGCTTATACTTATGTCTCTTTACTATGCTAGTGTTTGAATACTTCAATTAAATTCCATTATATTGTGCTTATTAGCTTATTATTTTTCTACCCCTGAATGCACAGAGTGATGTTCTAAAGGCAACACTTGGAACAGATGCTGTAATAGGTACTACGGTAAGATTCTATAGCTAATATAGGAGATTGTTAGTTGTACATTTATCTTCTTTTATTATGTAAAGCAAACACGTATTTCAAGTTATTCATATGTTGTTGCCTTCTTTTATGAGGTGAAGAAATGATCTGTCCTTTGTTTGTTCCAATAAATGGAATCTACATTTTGAAACATTTAGAAGCAGTTACTGATCATTTGCTTTCTTCAACCACTATTTTGCAGGGTAGCGTGCATACGCCAGGAAGTGGATATGTTCTGCTTCATCATGTTATGGGAGAAACTGATGGGGATCGTGGAGTTTGGTCGTACGTATATGCACTCTTGCATGATGTATATAAATTGTGCATCGAAGTTACAGCATCTGTAAATTGCCTATAATCCTTCTCTTCCCATTCCTGATCTGTAAATAGTCATGCAATGTTTTTCTTTTCTGGGACTTCCAGGAAGTTGAAGAAATACCCGGGAATTAAAATGTAACTAAATGATGCTATATAATTTTGCTAAATATCAACTTCAGAATGAAGTGTTAAGTAGCATCAAGTCAATAAGATGTTAGTTTTAAACAAGATCGATGACACAGTTGAGGATTTGCTATATAATTTTACTAAAGATCAACTTCAGAATGAAGTTTTAAGTAGCATCAAGTCAATAAGACGTTCTGAAGTTTTAAGTAGCATCAAGTCAATAAGACGTTAGTTTTAAACAAGATCCATGACACGGTGGAGGATGTCTGTTTACTTCTGTCCTGTTTACTCGTGAAATTTAATAGATTTCAAGCTAATGCTCATACATGAAAATTTCATGTTTTAAACTAACAACCATGTTTATCTTCAACTAATTTCCGAATTAATGCTATTATTTGGTCATTGTTTCTTACCAACCTCCAATTCTCCCCTTCAAAATAATCATCTCAGATATGGTTGGATGTGTATGAGCTCTCTCTCAACTATACTGGACACATGAGATTTATGTTATCTGTAGGTATGTTGAGGGTGGAATGGGCTCAGTATCTATGGCTATTGGTAATGCTGCTAGGGAAGCTGGAGCACAAATTTTCACAAATGCAGAGGTAGACCAGTTGAATAGCTAGCACACTATATGCTGAAACGCACAATATGTTTTTCCATGCTTCATTAGTGCTTTTGACATTTTGTTCTTTGCCAATCAAGGACTGAAAGGTTACAAAAAGATACTATGGTCTAAATTGTCTTTGATTTGTGGGCAGTGTTATATATAGCTTCAGTCTAAAAATTTTCTATTGACTTTTGGTGTTTGAATTTGTAACTGGATGACTTAGTAACACTTACTTTTCTATTTTCTTTTTCTTTAATTAGGTTTCACAGGTGACGATCAATGACTCTGGCAAAGTGAATGGGGTTAGTTTTCTCTGTGTTTGTCTCAATGAACAGGTTTTATAAAACTAGTTAGATTTGATGAGCATGGTCAATATTCTGTAGGTATTATTGGCTGATGGTACACGAGTACTCTCATCAATTGTTCTGTCAAATGCCACTCCTTATAAAACTTTCATGGTAAAATGTTGATTTGGTTTGTCTGTAATTTGTCCGATTGGCGAAGCAAAAAAAAAAGCAAAGCGGAACCTTTATTGAGGCAGTTAGCTTGTACTTTACCTGCGACAGGACTTAGTGCCAACTGATGTTCTTCCTGATGATTTGGTTCGGGCGTTGAAACAGAGTGACTATAGCTCTGTAAGATCCATTGCTTTGCCTCTAAAATAGTTTGATGCTATTACTTATTATAGTTTTCTTTCTCAACGAAGAGCTTAGAAATTTGATCGCTGATACAGGCAACCACAAAGATAAACCTAGCTGTTGATAAATTGCCTCAATTTCAATGTTGCAAGTTGAATTATCCTGATGCAGGCCCTCAGCATATGGGTACCATTCACATTGGGTCCGAGAGGTATGTTTTTGATTTATATATGGACTTTTCTGATGCATGCAGAAACTCAGCACTTCTGTGGCCTAAAAGCTCTCATGTAATCTTTCAGTTGGGAGTATAAAAAACTTGTATGGCTTTAAAACGTACTATAGGTAAAGCTTTCAAAGCTTAGCCTGCTTTATTAATTCTTTGGTCTACTATGCTTTAAGTTGTTTATGTAATAGAAGTTAAGCAAAGACAACTTTCGAATTAGGAGAAGAATTAGGTTGTGCCATACAACTGCTGGCTGCTACCGGTGGACGGTAGCATTTCCAAGTTTACTATAGTTCTAGTTGTGGATGCTTGTGGCTATGGATTGTTTACAATTCCTCAATTAACAGTTATAATTCTGTATGGCCTAAAAATATTCCCTCTCTCTCTTTTGAAGTATGGAGGAGATTGACTTGGCTTGTCAAGATGCAGTAAACGGGTGGTCATCAAGAAGACCAATTATTGAAATGACAATTCCTTCTGTACTGGACAAGACTATTTCTCCACATGGTACGTTTCAAGTTTTTTCTTTATGTTATGATATTCCATATGTTATATCTTCAGTTTATTGCACTGTACTTCCTCCTTGGGCCGAATAAAAACTGAACCATTATATGCGTTCTGAGACTTGCTTTTGGAATTATCTTCCAATATTCCCAACCAAAAGCAATGCTAAAATCTATTGTTGTTTCCTTATTTACATTACTCAATCTGTGTTGGTAGGTAAGCATGTCATCAACTTATTTGTTCAATACACACCGTACAAGCCATCGGATGGAAGCTGGGATGATCCTGTTTACAGGGTAAGTTGAACCGAAGACCTTTTTATTTCTGCTTCGCCTTTTAATTACTCAGGGAAATTCCTTTTCCTGCACTTTCCAACTCTTTATCTTATCATCTTGCGCATATGGCAATACTGCCAGGCTTTTAGTTGTCAAGAATACGAGCTGTTGCCTTGCCATATGTCTGTCGGAACTAGACAGGCATCGAGTCTTTTGTAATTTTGCCACATCTTTGAACTTCTTTAAATCCAATGTTACTTAGGATTCGTTTGCACAAAGATGCTTCTCCCTGATTGATGAATACGCTCGTGGCTTCAGCTCAACAGTCATTGGTTACGACATGTTGACTCCACCTGATCTTGAAAGGGAAATTGGCCTAACAGGTACTTTCGGAATTTGGGGATATATCTACAAAATTTCCATCTGGCTGGAAAATGATTGCCTCAGAATTTAGCCCGCCAAATATGCATTTGATCTGCTGCATTTGGAATCAGGTTAAACAGGCCTATACCTCTTCACCTAAAAGCTGCTAACCTCAGTTTCAAAGCTGACTTTTTTTTTTTTTGGAAAATAAAGGGAATTTTATTTACTCAAGCAAAGCTTATAAAACATAAACAACATTAAAATGACTCAATTTAGCTGCTCCAACAGAGAGTTTGTGAATAAGTTACAAGACTACAAAACTTGCAGAGGGGACATATGGTTGGCTCTCACTATATTAAGTGTTCAAAGTCATCCCCACAAAACATGTTTTTGTAAAATGGCCTAAGATCTTAGTGTGCACCAATTATATTAAAATCTATATATATATATAAAGGTGCCTTACAATCTTTAGCAAAATTATAAAATGAAAAATGCAAGTCTAAATATTTAGCAATATTTGTAAAGGCTATATTTAGACTTCTTTTTTAATTTTTATAATTTTTCAAAATTTCAGCCTTTACAAAATTATAGAAGATAATTGTTTGTCAGATATTTTTAAAAAAATTTCCTGATGGTGCATTAGATCGTTATGCATACTTTTACAAAATTTCAGGTTAAAATTTCAAGTATTGAATCTTTTGTGTTGAGTTATATTACTAATTAGAATACATAAAGATGCATTTTGTAAAATGAAAGCTGGAAATATAGTTAATATTTGTATAAGTTTATAATTTAGGATATATCATTTTAAGCTCTTAAGCCTGCCTTTTGTGTGAAGGTTTTCTATTATAACTAAAATTATCATTTAAAAGAATGTCCTGTCTCCAATAGACAATTACTGTACACTTTAATTTAAAAGGTCTGTGGGTGATTTTAAATTTGAATTTGTTCAGTAATAAATTGTTGAGCTACGGTTATTTGAATGATTACGCAGGAGGGAATATATTTCACGGTGCCATGGGTTTGGATTCTCTCTTCCTAATGCGACCTTTGAAAGGATGGTATACTTTAACAACAATGGATACAGTTCTATTAGTGGCGACTAATTTTCCTAATAAATGTTTCGTCTTTTTTTTCTTTTTTCCTTTTGGGCTGTTGTGAACACAGGTCAAGTTATAGGACTCCTGTCCCAGGATTGTACCTGTGCGGAAGTGGAACCCATCCAGGAGGTGCAGTGATGGGCGCACCTGGACGCAACGCGGCACGTGTAGTTCTTCAAGATGTTAAGAACCGTTAACTTAAATCAACTCCCAAACATTCTCCGCTTGTTTCCCACCTACATCTTGGCTCGGTTGTGCATTGCTCTTGGATTATGTTTCAAACATGCAATTCTTAGCTAAGGTGCGTCCTCTTTGTTAGCACTACACCTGATCATCGGTTCGGGCAAACTTCACATCTTACGTCTAGCGTTAGGCCTACACCAGCTCGAGCACATAACAGCTTACAGAGTTGGCATTTAGTATGCAATTTCAGGCTTAATCAAGCCCAACATCTTTCAAAGCCCAGCCCATCATAAGGTTATGACTTACGCTTCTGTTTTACGGTTTTCTTTTTCGTTATAAATCAAATTACCGATTTGGTTACGTTTTAATTCCATTTGTCGTTTACATCAGTTTTTATAATTTTTGAAAACCTTTCCGTTGCACAAATCATTAATACATATAGCTATAAAATACCAACTTCAATATTAAACCAACCTACACACAACAATTCAAATTTGCAAAAATCTAAATGAAGCTTCATCATTAGTAAAAGCAAATCTAAATAACACCATCAAATAACCGAATCATCAGCGAAATCGTATTCTTTACGTCATGTGAATGAAATCCCTAAGTAATATATTTATTAATATTGTTAATAAAAGTTCAGTGAGAGGTGCTGTAAAGTAGCAGAAAGCTTGTTTCCTAAAAATTAACATGGAAAACTAAAATCATGAAATTAGAACCAAAATGAAAAGATGATGTGATACCAAACTTACCTTAACGTTATAACTATTGCCCCCATTTCAAACATTTTGATCAGAATAATCACCCATGCTAGGACTTTGACCCAAGCATCAATTTCTCCATTCCTTTCCTTAATTTTTCCTTATCGAAGACAAAAACCCTAATTCACAATTATCCAAAAATTAAACATCACTCAAGGTATAATCTCCAAAATCAACTTGAGAA
>JANSVB020000415.1:2031021-2050512 GCA_025504935.2 Erythroxylum haughtii
TTGAAACTATTTTTTCAAAGAACAAACATTTTATCAAACACCTTGCATGCATGTGAAATTTATCCCAATATCACAACTAAAATCATGTCTTGTCCTTGCTATCACTAACATTTATACCTTAAAGCTGTTTTCCAATAACAAAATATACAATTAAACGAAAGTAATCAAATACCTAAATTAACTTTCATCAAATATACAAAAAAACACATGACGACAGTTGCAAAAATGCCTCCACTGAAGGACACGATGACAATGGCTGAAGAAGACAACACCGACAAGCAGAAAAGGAGTCCACAATAGAGAAACCGGATAGAAGAAAGCCGATCTAAGAGGAGATCCAAGAAGAAGGAAGAAAAAGAAACAGGTGGGGGGAGATGTCAGGTGAGTTTAAATTTAAAGAGATTTTACCGACAAAATTTACCGACAGAAATTTCTGTAGGTAAATTAAAAAAAATTCTTCCGCTAATAATTCCCGCCTTTTTACCGATTATACCGTTACTAAATCTTTTATTGACGGGAATCTTGTACCGTCGCTAAAGTCCATCGCAAAATTTGCTGGGATGATTTCCCTCTATACTTAGAAATGAATATTAGTATCGTCGTTAAACGAAAATTTTCTCATCAATTTTACCTACGAAAATGAATTTTTTGTTGGTAATTTGCTACGGTATATTTTCCGTCGCTAAAGTCCATCGCAAAATTTACCGGGATGATTTTCCTCCATATTTAGCAATGGATATTAGCACCGTCGCTAAACGAAAATTTTTCCGTTAATTTTACCTACCAAAATGTCAGTAATTTGTAACGGTATATTTTCCGTCAGTAATTTTCCATCCCTAATTCTTGCTTTTCTTGTAGTGAAAGAGGCATGTTACTCGAAGCTTGAAAGAGGCATGTTACTCAAAGCTTAAAAGAAAAGAAGGCAATTTAAATGAAAGAAGAGAACAAGAAGATTGTATTAAGACTTTTACCAAAAATGCTTGTCATAATTTGTTTACTATCATTTGATACCAACCTTTATATACATGCATTTTGCAAAAGATCTTAGAATGAAAGAAATAAGAAGGATATTCAAAAAAAAGTTATTAATGTAAAAACACTTATGTTTTGCCACACACAATGCCCAGAGAGTAGTATTCTATTTATAGACAAATTTGTTACAACAATCCATAAAATAAGTCTAATTGTGGCTTATCACACGATGTAGTTTCATGACTAACAAAATTCCTAAGATGATTCCTACTAGTCAACTGATGATATGGTTTGTTATAATCACAATCAGCTATTTCTAATAGCCCCCTTCAATCTCAACTTTATAAAAGTAAGATTGAGAATGTTACGAAAATAATTAAAGAGCTATGTTGATAATGGCTTTGTAAATATATTTGCAAGTTGGTCCTTTGAAATGAATCTATTTTCCAAAGCCTTACGAGCAACTCTTTCTCTTACGCAGTGAAAATCAACTTCAATATGCTTTGTACATGCATGAAAAATAGGATTCGCAGCCAAGTATGTAGCTCCTAAATTATTACATCATAGACAAGGTAGTATCGGTTCGAAAACTGTAAAGTATCATATAATACAAGAGCAAAAACAACTGGTGTCCACATCATACCCTTTATTAAAGCTACTCTTGGCATTATAAAGCCTTACATCTAACAAGAATGATAAATTGCAGCCCACATATTTTGTTTAGTGGTTTGGATAACACGAATAAAACAAAATAGCTAAAAACTCTAACTATCCAAAAGAACAGGTCTTTATTCCAACAGCCCTAAACTCAAGCAACTTCTTCCAACAATCCCTCCCTTGAACTCATTTCCTTTGACAAACAATTAGTTCAAATATGAAACAACACACATGCCCAGTTCCTCACAAAGTCTATGAAAAGCTTCTAACTTGAGAGGCTTAGTCATCAGATCTGTAAGCTGGTCTCGAGTGCCACAGAACAATAGCTTAACAATTCCATCTTTAGTAAGATCTCTAAGAAAATGAAATCTTACCCCTATATGCTTGGAACGACCATGTAAAACAAGATTTTTGGATAACTTTATAGTTGAAGCATTATCACACATTAACATAGTACCTTCTGCCTGCATATGACAGATTTCTTTCAGTACCCTTCTTATCCAAATAGCCTGATAGGCACATGCTGCAGTTGCAACAAATTCCACCTCTATGGTTGACAAAGTTACTATAGGTTGCTTTCTAGATGACCAAGCCACTGCTCCTACACACATCATGAATATATAGCCTGAAGTACTCTTGCTATCCTCTATATTCCCAGCATAATCACTATCAGTAAATCCAATCAAATCACTAGCTCCTCCCTTTTTGTAAAACACATCATAGTTCACAGTCCCTTTTAAATATCTTAAGATCCTTTTTGCTGCTTCAAAATGTAGTTGTGTAGGACTTCTCATAAATCGACTAATGAGCCTTACAATGAAGATGAGGTTGGGTCGAGTGGCTGTGAGGTACATCAGACTCCCCACCATCTACTTAAACTGAGTTGCATCCACCTTGATGCCATCTTTATCTCTGCCAATCTTTTGCCCTGGAACAATAAAATTACAAATAGAATTGCAATCCTTCATTCCAAATCGACTTAAAACCTCAGCTGCGTATTTCTTTTGGCATATAAATACACCATCAAACCTTTGTAGCACCTCAATTCCAAGAAAGAATCTCATCTTACCTAAGTCTGTCATGTCAAACTCCTTTTTCATAGAACACTTAAACTCACACAACATTTCTTCATCATCACTAATGAACAAAAGGTTATCAACATAAAGGCTCACAATTAGGATTTTACCTCCCTTTCTTTTGAGAAAGAGATTCTGCTCATTGGGACTACTTTCGAAATTGTCCTTGATGAAATAGGACTCTATTCGACTAAACCAAGCCCTATGTTCTTGTTTTAGTCCGTAAAGAGCCTTTTGCAAGTTGTATATCATCTGGTCACTCCCTTTTCTCTTGTAACCTTTTAGTTGTTTTACAAAAATATCTTTTAGTTCCCCATGTAAGAACGCAGACTTGACATCTAATTGATAGAGCTTCCATCCTCTTTGAGTTGCAAAAGCTATGATCATCCTTACGATATCCATCTTTGCCACGGGGTCGTACACTTCTGTATAATCAATTCCATGTTGCTGAGTGTAGCCCTTCACCACCAGTCTTGCTTTGTATTTGTCAATTTCTCCAAGCTCATTTAGCTTGGTTTTATAAATCCATTTCACTCATATTTTCTTAGCATCAGTAGGTAATTCCACCAAGTTCCAAGTCTGATTTCTTTTGATGGACTTGATTTCTTCATCCATGGCCAGCCTCCATTTTGAGCTTTTGATAGCTTCCTCAAAGCTGGTAAGGTTTAATGTCATCATAAGTGCCATGTTTACCATCTTTGCTTCATCTTCCTTTGACAAACCCTCACCAGAAGTGTAATATGCCGATCACACAGGAAAATGTCGATTTCTGCCCTCCCTTGCTGTCAAATCCTCTTCAGCAACTGATGAATCATTCTCAGCTCCATCTATGACTTTCACTGTTTCTTCTTCTTCATTTGCATTCCTTTCAATGTTGTCTCCCCATTCTAATTCCATCAACTATTCTTTTCCATAGCTGGTACCCCAATCCCGTATACGCTCTTCTTCAAAGACCACATCACGACTTACAATAATCTTTTTGGCAACTGGATCAAACATTATGTACCCTTTGGATTCATTACTATCCCCAAATAGTACGCAACTCGCACTTTTATCTTTAAACTTAGTTCTCTTAGCATCTGGAATGTGGATATGTCCCACGCATCTAAACACTCGAAAATATTTGAATGATGGCTTCTCTCCACTCCATGCCTCTTCTGGGGTCATATCCTTCACAACTTAGGCAGGTGTTCGATTCAAGACATGAATCATCCACCGAACTGCCTCTAGCAAGAACGTCTTAGGTACTTTCTTCTTTGACAATATAGCTCTCACCAAGTTCATCACATTATGATTCTTACGCTCTGCCACTCGATTTTGTTGTGGAGTGTATATTGTGGTCAATTGTCTCTTCACCCCATGTTGTATACAAAAATCATTGAACTCTATACATTTAAACTCTCCTCCTCCATCTGTCCTCAAGCATTTGATAGGCATTCCAATTTCTTTTTCCACAAATATTTTGAAATGCTTAAAGTGGTAGAATGTTTCTGACTTTTCTAATAGAAAATAAATACATGCTTTTCTAGAAAAACCATCTATAAAACACAATAAGTATCCCTTCTGGATGCTTGAAGCTAGTATGATAGGGTCGCAAAGGTCTGCATGAACTAGATTCAATCTCTCAATTGCTCTCCATCGAGTCCTTTTGGGAATTGGAGTTCAATGCTGCTTGCCCTTTATACATGCCTTGCAAATGACACTTGGAGCTGTAATTTGTGACAATCCAACCACCATATTTTTGTGTTGCAAGCACATAGACCTTTGTAGCTGAAATGGCCATAACAATAATGCCAGAGCTTTAACTAGTCATTTGAATGGTCTATATTGCTAAGTTGGAGACACCTTTCTTCTTTTGTCACAAAAGGTGGTTCAGCTAGCAAAAGAAACATTCTGTTTGCACTCATAATGGACTCCGCCATTTTTCCTCTCTGTGGATGATAAACACTGCACACACCATCCTTAAACAACATTGACAATCCTTTTTCCTGAAGTTGCCCTACTCTCAAAAGGTTATTCTTGAGCTCAGGTACATAATACACATCACCAATGACATAGCTAATTCCTTTCAAAAATAGTTTCACAACCCCCTTTCCAATAACCTTCATTCTAGTATTGCTTCCAAGCTTGACAGTATGTGAAGAAGTTGTATCCAAACTTGAAAACATATCTTAATTCCTATACATGTGGTTCGAGCATCCATAGTCTATGAACCATGCATCACCTCTCTTTGTTTCATGTAGTTCTAACTTTGTATAATCTGTCTCCTTATTCCACTTTGGACATTCATATTGGAAATGTCCGAAGTTGTGACATTTATAACATTCAACAGTGACTTTATTGAAAGTGTTCTTCCTCTTCCTCCTCCCTTTCCTCTAAGAGATGTTCTTCCTTTGTTGCTTGGTCCAGTCCGGTCTTTTACCTTCAGAACTTGATGGTCATCCTCATTATTTACGTTTTGAAACTTCTGTTCATACACCATCAACGAACTCTGTAATTTATCGATGGACATGTTGTTAGTATCCTTTTATTCTTGGATGGACACTACAACATATGTGAACCTCTCAGTTAGGGTTCGCAGGATCTTTTCAACAATCTTTGAGTCAGGTATATCTTCTCCATTACTTCTCATCTTATTGGAGACCATCATCATTCTTGAAAAATACTCAGTTATGGTTTCATTCTTATTCATCACTACAACCTCAAACTCTCTCCTTAATGAGTTAAGAAGAGATTTCTTCACCTTTATATTTCCTCTAAACTTCCGCTTCATTGAGTCCCAAACAATCTTGGTTGTGCGACGGTCCAAGATTTGTTTAAAGACAGTTCAATCAATTGCCTAGAAGAGATAATGCTTGACTTGGTGATCCTTGGTTCTAGCATCATCAAGCTGGGCCAGTTGCACCTTAGTCAGACTCATCCCTTCTCTTGGCTCTTCAAAACCATTCTCCACCAAGTTCAAAAGACCTTTTGCCCTAAGGAGATTTTCCATCAGTTCACTTTAATGATCATAATGACCATCGAAGTGAGGAATCTTCGTTAGAGTCTTGTCTTCACTCATTCTCTTAGTGTTTGATCCCACGAAGATTGCTACTTCCTTTTCTACAAGCCCAGTGGGGGCTATGATACAAATTGTAAAGTATTAAATGATACAAGAGCACAAAAAATTGGTGTCCACATTATCCCCTTTATTAAAGCAACTCTTGGCTTTATAAAGACTTACATCTATCAAGAATGATAAATTGCAGCCCACATATTTCGTTTAATGGTTTGGATAACGCGAATAAAATAAAATAGCTAAAAAATCTAACAACCTAGAAGAATAGGTCTTTATTCCAACAATCCTAAACTCAAGCAACTTCTTTCAACAAAAATATCAAGTTCTTTAAGTAATGTCTAAATCCGCATTGCTTCAGTTGTAGCATTCACTAGTGACTTGTATTCTGACTCAATACTAGATCTAGACATCGTAGGTTATTTCCTTAAGCTCCATAACATAAGATTAAAACCAAAAAATACAACAAAATCTCTAATAGAACATCGATCATCAAGGCGTCCTGCCCACTCTGCATCTGAAAAAACATTGATAAGCATTTAAGTTACTTTGTTAATTGTTAGTCCAAGTGTAGATGTATGCTTAAGATAGCACATGATCCTTTTGACAGCTGCCTAATGAACATCAGTAGAAGTTTGTGGAAACCGACAGAATTTATTTACTGCAAAGGATATATTAGGTCTCATGAGTGTCAAATAATGAAGACACCTACCACACTTTTGTAATACGAAGTCTCAGTTAGAGGCAACAAATTTTTAATTAATTTGGATAATTTTTATGTAAAAGGAAAAACAAGTTCAACAAAGATAACATCATGTGAAATGTGGACACGATTAGTTGGCATATGAAGACATTTGTATCCCTTATGATAAGAACTATAGCCAATAAATACACATTGTTTAGATTTGAAAGAAAGTTTATGAGAGTTGTATGGTCTCAATTGAGGCCAACAAACACAACCAAAAATTCTAAGGAGAGTATAGTTTGGTTTTGTACCAAAAAAGCCTTTCTAGAGGAGTTTTATTATTAATGACTCAACTAGGTGGCCGATTAATAAGATAACATGTTGTTTTAAAGGCCTCATCCTATAATTTGATTGGTATTGAAGTTTAAGATAAAAGAGCCAAACCAACTTCAACTATGTTCCTATGTTTCCTTTTAGTTGACCTAATTTGTTCATGTGTATAGGGACAAGACACCCTATGCTTAATACCTATGACAGTGAAAAATTTGTGGAGTTTACGGTATTCACCACCCCAATTTGTTTGTAAGCTCTTGTTTTCTTCCTAAGTAAAAGTTCAACATGTTTTTTGAAATTGCAAGAACACGCTTTCAACACCAGACTTGCAAGTTAAAGGATAAAGCCATGTAAACTTACTAAAATCATTAATAAAATTGATTGTAGTATTTGTATCCACCAACAGACTGAGGTGTTGGTCCTCAAACATCAGAAAATACAAGCTCTAGAGGAGACAAAGAAACATGACTAGAATTAGAATAAGGAAATTGGTGACCCTTTGCTTATTAATACACATCATAGACTAGAAAGTCTTTATTTGTGGAAAAAAAGTTTATTTAAATTAAGAACATATTCAACTACCAAACTGGAAGGGTGGCCAAGTCTTCTATGCTACTGGTCTTGACTAATTTTCTTACTAAAAAGGCTTTTTAAGAGATGGCAATGTTGCTGGGATTGATTGGATAGAGTCCTCGTTCACATTTTCCTTGGAAGATTTTTCTCTCTGTAGCCTGATCCTTAACAAGAAACTATTCTAGTTGAAATTCAAGAAATACAAGGTTATCTTTAGCAAGTTTATTAACATAAACAAGATTTCTAGTAATTTTTGGAGCATGCAGAACATTTTTTAGTATCAAAGGTCTTGAAAGGGTATTAATTTTTAAGTGACTAACGTGATAAATTGACAAACCTGCATCATTGCCAACTTAAACTTGATCTAAACCATTGTATTTCTCCTTGACTGTAAGTTTGTCAAGATCACTAGTAATGTGGTCATTGGTGTACCATTTCAAATCAATCGGATATGATGGAGTTGTAGCTAGTGTAGCAAAATGATTTTCTTCAGGTTGGTAAGGATGATCAAAACAATCATAGCATTTGAGAGCTACATGCCTAAATTTTCTACATACCTGACACATAGTTCTAGCTTTTGAATTTGATCTCCCTCTATTGGGGAAAAAAGTTTGGTTAGAATTACCTCCTTAAGGAATTGCTCCTCTGCCAGGATTTGTTCTACTGTATCCTCGACCTCTTCATCATTGGTCGAGACCTCTTCCACGGTTGTTATTGCGTGTAGCAATATTAGCAGTAAATCCTATATTAAAAACCTAAAAAGTAGTGTTATAATGCTCCATACGTAGCTCATAGCTCAAAAGATGAGCATACAAATCATTAAGAGTAATGGAATCTGTCTTGGTAGATATGGATGTGACAAGAGGATCATATTATGATCTGAGCCCTGCAAGCAAATAAGAAATAATTTCTTCTTATAGAGGTTAACCAATTGCAAACAATGTGCCTCCAAAGTTCTTGACTCTATGGAAATAATCTATGGCTAGAAGGTCCTTCTTTTATAAGGTAGAAAGCTTAAAACGAATTTGCATCATTTTAGTTTTGGAAGGGAGGAGAACATACATTCAAAAGCTGTCCAAACTATATGAGAAATATAAAGAAATAAGACATAAGAGAGGATTTCTTCATATAGTGATGATAGAATCACACCAAGAACTAACTGGTCTTGTTGAAACCAAGCTTGATAAGTTGGATTTGGTACTTGAATTACACCTGTTGAAGTGGCTTCAGTTATTGTTTTTGATGGAGAAACAATAGTGTCATCAACATACCCAAGAAGTTGATGACTTCTCATATAGGGCATGAACTACATATTCTAGAGCAAATTGTTGTCACAATTGAGTTTTACTATGATAAGATGGTTGAAGGTGGGTGTAGGAAGTAAATGAGCAAATGGAGAGGGTGAAGGTGCAACAGTTGTGGAAGAGGGATTATAACTAGAAGAGGACACTCTAGCCTTTTTAAAGGGAGGCTCTAATACCATGCAAAAACAATTATAGTTTCCCAGAGGATATTATTCTATTTATAGACAAATTTGTTAAAGCAATGCACAACTAATGAAGATTAATGAAATAACATCATTTAATCACATAACTAAAATGACGTCATTTAATCACATAACTAAAACGACTTCATTGTTAAAAATGACACAGTTTAATCTCAAAATCAATTTACGTAGCCCTGACATCCTCATCGTTCGTTTTCAGTTTGTTCCTTTTGTTTTTAATTTGTTCTTCCTAACGCCATTATCCTTCGTTTTATGTTTGTTTTCCCAACGCTCTCAACCCTTCATATTCAATTTGTTCTACCGATCTCGTATCACAGTGCACCAGAAAAATAAAGGGTGAAGGTATCTAGAGAACAAACTAAAAACAAATGTTGAGTGCATTGGGGCTGTGTAAACTAATTTAGGGATTAAAATACGTCATTTTCTAACAACGATATCATTTTAATGATATGATTGAACGCCGTCGTTTTATTAATCTTATTAGTTGTATAAATTTTGGTTAACGTGTATTATTGGCTAGGGTTTCTGGAACACATGTCAGTAAATATAATAGAGACATTAACATCGAGTTAAAATTGAAAAAAATTGAAAGTTTGAGTATTTAATTGTCACTCTTTAAAATTTGAGCTATAATTATAATATTAGGCAAAATTTGGGATTTGTTTTATAATTAACCCTTTATTTTTCACAAGTCAAAGGAACACGACAGGAAGCCATTGGATAAAGAGGAAGTCTTCCAGATCACCTACCCTCATCTCTAAGAAAAAATAAACTCAAACATCTTGGCCTCTTTGGTTGGAATCTAGATATACTTGGATGGTCAAGATGCAATATTTTCAAAATTAAAGGGTGAGATGAATTTGGTCGTATGGTAAATATTTAAACTTTAAGGTTACACATTTAAAATTAACAGCCTCTTTGTTTCTATTTATTCTTTTTGTTTTCAAATTTGGTAAGAAAATCTGTCTGTTTAAGTTTCTAGTTTTTATTTTTGATTTTAGTTGCTTCAAGTTTTCAAAATTTATGAAAATCACAAAATATTTTTGTTTTTATAATATGATTTTCTATCAACTAAATATATATTATTTAATTATTTAATATATTAATTATGAATAAAAGTATGAATAATTTAATTTAATATTATACTTAATTAATTAAAATTATAAATATTTTATTTAATTTATAATTAAATTAGATAAAATTAATTTAATAATTACTAATAAATATATTAAATTAAAAATATCTCCAAAATATAATTTTAAAGAAATTTTGATTTAATAATTAAAATATATTTAAATTAAATAGTAATTTATCAATAAATTTAAATTTTATTTATTTTAATAAAATAAGATAATTTTTGTTCATAATTTATTCAAAATAATTTATCTTTAAATTTTATCTAATATGTAATTATTATCATTAATAAAAATATAGCTATATTGATATTAACAACCAAACATGTTTTTATTTTTATTTGAACAAATAACATAAATTAAAATATAAAATGAAACAAAAAACTACAAAAGAAAAATAAAAGTATAACTAAATGACTTCCAATGACTCCAATTGGACCATTATCAATGGTCTCAATTTCTCACAAATGTGGACTAGTGATGAGACAATATGTGGCGGGTACCATGAGATCAAAATATGTCCGCTTGAATTACAATGATGAGACGAAATGTGCCAAAACTTACAACGTAAGACAAAGAAAATATCAATGTTTTAAAATTTGGATAAGATATCGAACCAATCAAAGAAAATATTTAAAGTTTAAAGGTTTAATTAGTACTAAACTACTGTAAAATCAGTATATAATAAATAAAAAGTAAAAATTATAAGAATAAATAATAATATAATATAAAATAGAATACTTTATTAAAGTAAAAAATGTACCGATAATGTTTATTAATATATAATAAACAAGTAATAAATACGATTTAAATTAATATTGAATCTAACATAAATTTTAAAATAATAATAAAAATGTATTTTTGTATTATCATTTATTTAAAGACTCATAAAAGTTAAAATATGTTTAAATAAAGTCAATAAAAATGACTCTAATTTTATTCTAATTTTTTAATGTCCTTTAAACATATTTCTTTCTAATTTAAGTATTATTTTTAACACATTCTTAAATTATCTTAAGTAAATTTATTTATACATATATATTAATTAATAATTGAATTTATTAAACAAATTAATGATAAAATAATAATTAGTATTTAACAATAATAATTTAAAACAAAATTTTAATTAAAATATAAAGAGATAAATATAAAATGTAAAATATTAAAAATATAGTTTGTTAGATTATGAGAAAGCTCTAAACGAAAAATAAAATCATTGATAATCAAAATATTTCCAGAATATACCCTTTAAAAAAATTCAACTTTCCTACAACAATGATGCGCTTGTAAACTAGAGATTGACAATGAAAAGGAGGTACCTGCATTGGTGTGCAAGGCGTGACTTCTGATCCGATCCTTTTTTTATTACATTAGGTATCTTAGTTTAGCCGGAATAATCCTAAGCCCCTAAGACCCTACCCCAAGAGTCCTAGAGGATGTAAACCTGAAACTCCAAGATCTCTCAGGTTTCTACGTAGCCTGTACATTTCTGTGCTCAAAGAGTCTTCACATATTTGATTGTTCAGCTGATGATTGATCACTGACCTCCCCCTGCTCAGCATCAGGTTCCCATCAGCCCCCAGGTTTCTTAGTAGCTCCAACTCTACACTGCCGCTAGAAGCGAGGCGTTTGTAATTGATCCGATCAAGAAGCTTTGCCCAGGGGGCTAGAAGATCATCAATAGGAACAATTCCTATTTCTCCTCTTTTAGCGTGACTCAGACTCAAGACCTTCTGGAAGGGAGAGCCTTGATTGAGGAGCTGAAACCATTTAGACCACTCCTATTTATCTGATCCGATCCAGTTTCTTAAATCAACAGGAAAAGATCAAATACTTTTAGAGGTTTACTAGAAATGAACACCTTTGCAAAAACTTGTATCTGGATGTACTAATTAATCCCACGGCGGGCCGACTACATTTGATCACAAGATTTGGTCCGTCATAATCTTAAAGCTCAATCTTATTCTATGTCCAAACATGCTATGAAATTTGTGTACTTAAATGGCTTACCACATTTATTAAAGAATGTAAATTCTCAATAAATCTGTTTATTTTAGTTTATAAAAATTGATCGATTAATTAAAAAATTGATTTGATTTTTATAATAAAGATTATTAAACTAAATCAAATTAAAAAATTAAAGTTCAAAGTAAAAAATTGCCCAATTCAAAATTTTTACTATTAAATCGATTGAGCTTTTAAAATCTTGTAAATTCTATGTTTTATGGTTTAATTTATAAATTATGTATTATTGCTTTTTTTTAACAAAATAATTGAAAGTATCATTAATTCAAATTATATTCAATAACAATAATAAAAAATCAAATCACAATACTTGGTCTTAATGAAACATCAAAATTTGATGTGATTGGTCCATTGTTAACTAAATCCAACTCTTTAAGTAGAGATGACAATAAGCCGAATTCGGCCTGAGTCACCATTGGCCCAACTGCAGGTCATGGTGGTCCATAACCTATAATAGGTGGCGTGTCAAAATGGATCGACCTATGAGTAGCCAAGTCACATACTGACCTTTTTTTAAAAAAATTTCTAAAACGGCATCATTTTATAAAATGTTTGAACCACAGGCTGAGTTGGACCAGCTGGTGACCCACTCAACCTCAACTTGTGGCCCGGCCATGATTAATCTGACCCGATAAACTCGAGCTAAAATTAGGCCTGCCTTTTTATATCTCTGCATCTAAACTTGAGGAAAAATTTTTTGTCAACAAACAAAAATGATAAAAAAATTTCTCAATGGTAAGTCACGTGACAAAAACTTGAAGGAACAGGCTGCGTTACGCGCCAGTCACTCCTACAGTAATTGACGTGGCATAGGGTGATTGGAAATCCGTAAATCTACGTTCTTACTGCTTACTCGTGACTGACTTCTGGGGCAGACACAAGCCCGCGAACTTAGAAGAAGGAAGAATACCAAGAAGAGAAAGAAGAAGAAGAAGGAGGAGGAGGAGGAGGAGCAAAGGGAAAGTGAGTGACAGAGATGACTTTAGGTCTGATCAATGCGAACCCGGTGGTTCACGCTAAGAAAGAAAGGGTAGCCCGCACTGAAGATCCCCACTGCGAGGACGCCGTCGATCCTCTAGAAATATATGATATCCTTCTCAGTCATTTCCGTGTGTTCTGATCGTTCTTTTCTGGTTTTTTTTTTTGCTTCTTTTCCTTGATATTTTTGTCTCTAATGGACTGACCCAGGTTTGTTTTGTCGTTGTGGTTCCGGTTATTGTACGTCCTTTTCTTTTTCTGTGTGGTTGAATAGAGTTGAGGATTGTATGTTTCGCTGCTTATTTTCTGGAAAAGTTGTGATCTTTGACCCGAATTGACAAATTTTGTGAGGGATATTAGAGATCCGGAGCATCCATATTCACTCGAACAGCTCAGTGTTCTTTCAGAAGAATCCATCACTGTTGATGACAAGCTCGGTCGCATACTGTTAGTATCCTACTATTAGTTTTTTTTTTCTCCCTATGCTTATTTATCGTACAGGATTTCTTAGGATCAGAGTATCTGAAAAATTATGATTTCTGTAATTAATGCCATATTTGGAGTGGTTTGGCGAGGAATAAGATTATTATATCTTTGTTTCAAGGATTACTTTTACTCCAACCATCCAACACTGCAGCATGGCAACCGTTATTGGGTTGTGTCTTAGAGTGAAGTTGCAAGAATGCTTCCCTCCCCATTATAAGGTCAGTCCTGACATGTATTCTTGACAATGAATTCGCCACTCCTTTGCTCTGAGGTTGATTTGGAAGTACCATTTTATCTCATTCTTTCTCTTAAGGCTTGTTGGTTGTAGAATGCTTATTATTTGATATCAAATGATTTGTAAGTAGCATTTACCTTTTGCTACCTCGTGAACCTTGGTGATTGTAGAAGGCTTATTATTTGATATTAAATGACTTTCCTTTTAAGGGTCTAATGGTAGATACTTCATTGAACTGTCTTTACCATGGAATGTTTATGGAGAAATTGGACTAAGTCTAATTGAGATTTTATATAATTAAGGACACTTAAAATTTTAAGACAATGGATTATAAACTTTACCTTTGTGTATAATTTATTTAGGACACTATACTTTAACCCAACATTTTAAGACAATCACAATTGATAATAAACTTTGCTTTCGTCTATTCATCTTTATACCCTTTTAACAGAGGAAAATTTTACTTGTGAAATTTCAATATTTTTTCCTTCACAAGCAATTCAATAACAAGCTAACTCTCCCTCAATCCATAACTAATGAGAAATTATTTGAACTATTTTATGAATTACCATTCATCAAACTAAAATCCATAAAATTATTATTTATCGGACTTTGCTGACTTGGTTTTGATATCAATAAAAGGTTTTGAAGGAGTATAAAGAGAAATTTGATCAAGTTTAAATGAGTCTTTATACAATTAAGGACACCATATTTTAACTCAAAATCTGTAAGAAATGTGTTATGAACCTTATCTTTGTGTATAACTCATTTCATCCTTTTGTTTCTTTTTGATGTGGGATAACACTATTTGTGAATTTCTAGTATCTTATTTTTACATGGTTTTGATTTTTTTCCCTTGAAATTGGAGTGAGTTTATAACCATATTTCCCGATAGATGCCAAATAGACAGATTGAGATTCTTGTTATGGGTTCATCTGTATCTTGCACCTCTTAAGTCTTATGACGTTGATGAAATGTATTCTTATTATTTGCATACTGATACTTTCTACAGGTTGACATTAAAGTTGCTCCTGGATCTCATGCTGACGAAGAATCAGGTGCCTTTATGTTTAACATGGATTTTGTGCCATTTGTTTTCCATCTACTCCTTTATGTTGTTGTCCATTATGTTTTTGATACCTTTACATTGGCATTCTCGACATTGTTATTTATGTGGAAACGTCAGAAACAGAAGAGCTTATGTGCTTGTCTGATTTGGAATATCTCTGAGCGCTCTATTCATGATCATACTTATGCTTCACACTGAACTACTTGTCTTTTGATGTCTATGGGTTAAGGGACCTGAATGATCCTTGCCTATAAACATCACAGATATGTCACAACTTTGAAGCATCAGAGCTCATAGTTCCACTTCTATCGTAATTGATATTCTTGCTTTTGTTTAATCAAATTCAAGTTAACACTTAGATCTCTGAGTTACCTGTTTTTGCAGTTAATAAGCAACTGAATGATAAAGAGAGAGTTGCTGCGGCCCTTGAGAATCCCAATCTTCGCCAACTTGTGGATGAGTGCCTTTACTCCAGTGAGCTTTGACCAGCTACTATTGACTGCTTAAATCACTGTACAGAGATTGCCTTTTGTTGATGAATATAATAAATGGAATTGTGCAAACAAAGATGTGATCGGCCTAATGTATTTTATCCTTCTTCAGGCTGTGATTGCTTACTGTTTAAAATTGACACTTTCTAGGAGCTACAGTCTAAGATGTGTATAGGATATATATCTGATGCATCTTCTCAGATCATCCCTTTGGATTTCCAAGTGATAAGCAGCTGCTTATTTGGAAACGGCAAGGTGATTCATGCCTGAGATGAGCTTGTGTGTAAGCTTTTGAGATTGTTGTAATCCTGTTCTCGCCGTAAGGTCCTTTTCCTATGAAATTCATTGAGTTCTGCTCATAAGATTATGGTTTCCAAGTATATATGTCAGCACCAAAGGCATTTCGTCCCATGGTGTCAAGCTATGATTTCGAGGTTATGTTGTTTTAGGTTCTTTTTAGGCTTTGACAGAAATTGATTCTCATATTACCACCGGTGGCACTTTCCTTATGCACTGATGACAATTTAAGCTCTGGAAAAGGAATGCAGTGCATGATGAAACCGTATGTAAAAGTTGATCACTCAGTAGTGGGATTTGATCTCCTATGGCTAGGGGAGGTGGTGAATGAGAAGATTAGTACACAACTGACAGCATAACATAACAGATTAATCAACTTGGACGATTGCATACTAAACAATTCAGTCTCACTTTGTTTGTTAGTTAACAAGATCAAACATTTGACGTCCTTGAAATTGATGATGCGATTCCTTTGTAATGTGGCTTTGAAATGGTAGTTAGGAATGTTACAACATTAAGGTTCAAAGATTGATGTCCAGATAAGCCAGAGGATATTCTGAAGTTGTTTCTTGTAATTTTAGCTATTAGCACCTTGTAGAAGACCATTGGTAGTCAATCTTCGGAAGTTGGCATGCCAAAATTTCAGAGGAAACTTAGAATGTGATGAAATATATAATGCAGTGTAGTAGTAATTCAATGAAATATTATTATCGTCACAGAATAATTCACGATAACTACAGACCGGAATGAATGATAGAAAGGCAAATATGATAAAATTACAAACCTCCTAATACTTTCGGCGTAGCCTTCCCTCCGAATTCGCTAGGGAAGTTGTCAATGTCAAAGAGAGATTTCATGAGCTCAGCAGGGTATACAAACTTCATCTTCTGAAAAGTTTTGGGTCCAGGGAATACTTTGCTACCTGGAAATGTAAAAAAGATTTAGAAGACTGGCAAATGAAATACCCCAACCAACTTAAAGATCCAAAGTGCCTCAAATATCCGAGGCGGGTTGTAAGGAAACCCAAAAGTTAGCCTCTCTGGGTAGTGATTCTGAAGAATATAAATTACATCACGAGGTACGTACCTTGACAATAAACGAATAAACGAATAGTATCTTCTGTAGGTGAAGCTTTCTGTCGTATTAAACCGTTGATGAAAGCGAATCATATTTCAGAGAGGGAGGGAGAGAGAGCGACAATGATGGACATAATAATAGGAACCGGAACAACAAAGTGGTCTTTCTCTGACCTGCTTCCTGCCTTCATTATGAGCACAGTCCTGCGATATCGATCACTTTACCACACTCCTTTGGCCGGCAACTTGGTGCTGGAAAAGTATGACGTTTCGACTTTGTTAAAAATTTTAATTCAGTAGAGTATGAAGATATGAAATAGTCATTTACTTCAAATTGTAAGAAGACAATCTCAAAAGATACATTTGAATGTGCCTTACCCAAAACTGGCCCTCACTTTCAGTGTGTCATGCAACGTTTTCTTTGCCTTGTCAACATTACTGTTCCGGGCTTCAAGTATCTGCTCAAGCAGGTGTCAGTGCATTATTTCAAGCTGCGTCCTGAAAGAGGTCCAATAGCAGCCTTCAGCTCACTAACCTAGAAATTATAAGAAGCATTGAGTGGCCGTTCTGAATAATCTGTGTTGAAATTATAGTGAAAATGAAGCAATGAAAAATGTTTTTTTTTTCTCCTTGGCTGCAAATTGAAATGAGAGGTTGACCTAATTGGGAATGGCTAGTTTCTGCATTCAAAAGGATATATCCTTGTTCTTTTTACCTTTGAATATAGCTCAAAAGGTTCGTCCTAGTGTTGATTTTGTGATTGCCTTCTTATTAAAAACATGCTGACTGCAACTGTCAACGAGAAAATTCAGAAACATTGCAGGAAAAAAATAATAATTTTACCCTTGAAATCCAAAGGGAAAATTTTGTATTCGTCCTGACATCATAACGCATACAAAAGAGTTCTCTATTGTTCGTGCGCAAGTGATATATTAAAACAAGCGACACATGAAAACTAGAAGCAGCCGAGATCTAACGCCATGATATTAGTGAACTCTAAAACGATCCCATCAGATTAGCTCCAGAGTTTAACTGCAACAAAGTTGACCTTTGACTATAAAACAAATTGTAACTAAAGGTACAAAAATTGTCGCTAATATGAATTAGAGACAATTTAGTTTCGTCACCCAAAATGCCGCTAAATCCTAATTGCTGAAAACTATATGCGGCGTTTTGTGCTAATTGTTACTAAAAGTTTTTGCTTGAGCTTTACTTTAGTAGCAAAAAATTATTAGCGACGTTTGAGAAATTATCGCTAATATGTGTGGTTATGCTTATTTTTGGTAGCTAAAAGCTGTCAGCTATATTTCTAGGAATATAATCAAAGCTTTTAGCTACATTTTCAAAAAAGTAGCCAAATGCATTTTTGTTTCGGTAATGAAAACATAGACAAAAGTTTTTAGCTGCGTTTTGTAAAATGTAGTCAAATTTTTTTATTTACATTTTAACGAAATGTTATACCATGTTGTAATAAATTATTTATCACATTTAATCCATATTATTGTATAAAATGTTTTGATATATTTTTATTGTTAATTTATTATAAACATATATAACTAAAATAATTGATAATTTGAAGCATTGTATACAAAAGATAAAATATTATTAAATTTCTTCGTATACAAGATTTTAATTACAACTTCAACAATTCTTATATATAAAATAATAAATACAAAGATTAGTTTACAAATTATAATACAAATCACTCAACTGTTGCATCTTCTTCAAATCTATAATTGAGAAAAAAGTATTAAATTTAAATTATAATATAAATAGGAATTAAAAGAAAAAAGTATAAGAGATATAATTAATGTCATTCACTTTCATCTTCACTACTACTATAATTCGGGCCAAGTAGTTTTTGAGGTATTTATCATGCTTAACTAACTTTTTTCGAGTATGATGTAATTCAACCTTAAGTGTCTTGTTTTCCTTTTCAAGACGTTGAACATAAGTCGATCTTGATGAGGTTGAAACATATACCTTAGGGTCAAATCCAAGACTTTTGATATAACCAAAACGTGTGCCAAGCACAATATTGCAAATGTCTTCTACATTGATCTCATTCTCCTCATATATTGATTTCTTCAACAACTCTTGCATTTTATTCTAAAATAAAAAAACCAATATTCAATGCAAATGTTATTAGTTCGTACTATATAAATAAATAAAGTTAAATTTTAAACAAATTTTTATACTTACATAACTATTTTTGCCTTCTTCTGACATCCAAGCTGGACCTTCTTTATAGTGAGTGACTGCATAGTGTGATCCTATCAAGCTCTTGTCCATGTGATTCCTTTTGACTTTATTTTATGAAAGAAAAATACAAGGCACAATAAATAATATAGTGTTGATTGATATAATTATACTATGTAAATAAAGATCTTACATATTTATTTCGGATGACTACAAATGATTTGGACTCTTGATTATCAGGTGTTTTCATTTTTCCTCTTTGACCTTTATCTTCTCACATTTTCCTAAAAAAGAAAAAAGAATAGATAGTCATTAAATCATCTAATAATATTAATGGAAGCAAATGTAAAGGGAAAGAAAAGAAACCTAAACTTTGGGAGAGACCCAGTAATCATACAAATTATTCCAAATTTCTTGAGACATTCATTTTGTGTAGCACCTCCTTACCGTTGGGTACGCACCGGGACGCCCGCAGGTCATTCCGGTATATATTCTATGATAAGGGTGAGCTACGTGCGATCACTACATTCACTACACATGGCATCATATCAATTTTACCAATAAAGTATTAATAGAAAACCACAATATTTTTAAAATCAACTTCTTCCTCATTTCATTCCATCAAAATCAAAAGTTTACACATC
>JANSVB020000415.1:2071467-2082710 GCA_025504935.2 Erythroxylum haughtii
GATTTTGTTAATTGTTCACAAAATATTTAATTGACAATTAAAATTTGGCTTTAAAAAAATTTAGCCGAGACGATGTAATTTTTTGAGCAAACGACGTTGTCTAAGCAGCTGTGAAATTAAACGAACACAAACCCCCCCAAAAAAAATTATCTGAACCTTTCCTCTCTCTCCTGTTTGATTTTTTTCTCATTTCCTCGTTCGTGCGTCTTCTTTCATCTTGATGTCTTTGTTTTCTCCTCCGTCATCTCCTTGCAATTGTAGTTGAGGTAAATGATTTGTCCTTTTATGCTCTCGTTATTTTTTCTTGTTTCATTGTTTCCTATGTTAATGGTCAATTTTAGCTAGGGTGAGTTATTGAGTTGTTTAAGTTAAAAAATTTTGACTGTTAATGGTTCAATGGTTGTTTCAATGTGTTAATGTTGGTGAAGAATAGGAAAAGATATAATTTTTGTTGTTATTTTGGGTTGAATTTTGGTTGTCTATAGACTGTTCGATGAAAGTTCTTATAAAATTTTAGTGTTATATTTTGATAGGGAACAAGAAAGGTGGAGTGAAATAATTTGGTACTATCATCCCCATGTTTATGCTACGTGATTCTGGATTTCTGTATGATCTAAGAGGTTTGTATATTCAAGGCCTTATTGATAGCTTATGTATTCATTTTAAATTCTAGCTTATACATATTCAAGGGATCATCAGTAAGAGCATATTAGGAAGCTAGGAGAGCATCTGTATCATTTTAAAGGTTTAGGACATAGTTTGCCTTAATTAATGTCCTTTTCAATTATCATGAGCCTTTTCCTTTAAAGCTCATACAACTTATAACCTTCAGTACCAATATTTAGTCCCCTTTCCACTGCCTACTAAAATGATTGAATTCTACATATGAAATTGAAGAATTTGAAGGGAGTTGACCTTTCTAAATTATGAATATGACTTTGCTATTTTGAACAAGAATTATAATGATAAAAGAATATGATATAGATAAAAGAAGTGATCTTAAAATTGGTGTCATGCATTGTAACTACTATTATTATTGTAACAAGATGAGAGGTTAGGATTCATCACTTGTGTTGACCAATTGCTAATTGATCATTAATGTATGATTCAACATTACTTATCTTGATAACTTCCTTTTATACAAGGGAGGGGCATATTATGCATTCCATTTTACGAATGGGAGAAGACTACTCATGCAGGTGGAAGCATCATAAAGTTTCCAATCAAACTCGTGACTTTGTTTATATTATGCAAATTCAAGTGGAGTCTTTACACGTTTCGATGAAAATAAATGTTATCATGACTCACATTCCACGTTGTTTTGAGCTATTTGTATATATTTCATGTCATGAACAAAGTTTCAGTTTACATGCAAGAATCACAATTAGGTTCATTATTATAATTTATTGTGATTTTCAATAAATGTGATAATGTGCACATTATTTATAAGTATATGTTTTAAATATAATTTAGTGTGGAAGCATAGGTTCATTAGTCGTCTCATCTCCCTAAAGAAGATAATGCACTGCTAGCTAGCATTTTGAAATAGTTGCTGTTAGAATATATTTTATATATTCTTTATTTGATTTTGACATTTTTAAATTGGACATATAAAAGATGGAGTTTGTGTTTTATTAGAAGTCCATGTAGTTATTGCCTCCTTATTTGATTTTAAAAGAGATTCTATGAGATACACGTGATAAGGATGAAATCCTAAAAAAAATCCCATCTGCAATTCTTTGGTTATTGTGTGAGTGTGGCACAGTGATGATGGGCATGATTCTGTGATGATGTGGCATCTTGATGATGGGCAGTGAATATACCTCCTATATTTAGTAGATTCTTTGAAATCTTCTAATAGATGTGCATACCTCCTTGTTTTGGTAAAAGTCTATGTATTCAAGTAAGTCAAAAAAAACCTAGATGGTGTTGCGACAAAAATCTGAAAAAGTGTGGTTGTTCAAGGTGTGTTGATTATGTGAGATGGTGTGGGGCTGTGCAACCTTTCTTTCGAGCTGATTGTTTTTTTTTTGTCCTTAAAAAATTCTGGACATACTGCACTTGAGAGATCTTGTAAAAAAGGTGGTCTACGTGAATTCCTTGTGAGCATAGGAGGTGAATCTTGGACACATCCTTGGTGTATTGTTGATGTTGCGTTGGTTACATGTGAAATAAGGAGTTTTGGCTGGCTGTGCATGATTGTTAGTGCTGCACTTTGTCTCACAATTAATACATGAAAAGCAGTCCATTAAGCATGTGTTTCTGGAAAATTGTTTTGTGAGCAAAGTGAATATTATCTGCAGTGAAGAACAAATCAACCATGGATAAGATTTTCTGCAGGATTATTTTGAGAAGATAAATTCACAAGGAAGTCTTCTTTGTCTCAAGTATTTTTTGTTATTTAATTTTTAGTTGGTTAAATACTTGAGCTATTTATTTATTATTGTTTTTGAGTGAAAGTTGTTAGACAAATCCCCTGTTGAGGTTAGTACGAGGCGGTTGTACTATTGGATGTGAAATTCTTTCACGGGAAGTGAGATTGAGAGATAGTGCTAAGGGTTGAGTGGTGTCGGCTCAATAAAGCCTTGGGTAAAACTATTGTACTACAGTGAAAGTGATTAAGCTGGGTGAGGGCCCCGCAGACGTAGGAAATGTGTGCCGAACTGCGTTACCAAATTTCTGGCATTTTTATTATTTCAGTTTTGCTTGTTTTTATATTTTGTTGGTGCCAAAGAAATTTGCGAAAAGTTTGCAAAATTATTAACCCCTTTCGGTTTTTCAGTTCCTTATTTGTTTAAGTATACGAATGAAAGTAATATTTGTATAAGTCATTTGTTTTAACATTTTAAATTCTTAGTTTTCAGCTTTGGTTTGTTTATTCTTTTGTCTTTGCTATATCTACTTTCTTATTAAATCTACACTTATAACTTGAATTTTTACGTTAGTTGGTGATTTTTTAGTTAGTTGGTGATTGTGTATAGGGCTTTTTTGCAGATTTTGTATTCCTCTATTTGATTGGAGACAAAATTGAAGAATTTGTGTGACATCTTCAGGTATGTTCTCCCTACCCACCACATGTTGGATAAGATTGTTAATTTTATTAATTTTTAATTACTTCATATATAATTCTCTCATATTTATAAGCAATCTAAGGATTAATCGTTGAAGTTCCTCCTTCTTAGTGGTTTGTGGTTATCCATCAATCTAGGTAACTCACCCAACCCAGTTGGAAATATCATTTGTCCAAATAGTTACAACTGTTGTGAATGCGAATTAGTACTAACCATTATTATTAATGCGAATAGTAATAACCATTACTGTTAATGCGAATTAGTAGTATTCGTCGCATTTGAAATGGTTTATTAATTAATTGGTTCATATATCGATGGTCGTTTCATTTTGAAGCATATAGTTAAAGTAATTGATGCGTATGAACTGACAACACGAATTGAGTGGATAGTAAACACAAAGATGCGTATGTAGTAAAAACATGATATTGTCACGTCCTTTTATAGCCATTTTTTTAGAAAAGCATTTTGAAATTGAACCACCATGCAATTTAAGAAGATAAAATTGGAACCTTAATTTCTTTCTTTTGCCAATGACATTTAAAATAATAGCTTCAATGTAAACATAAAAAATTAATACAAAATTAGTAGTTAACCTCATACAATGTAATTAATTTTTGTACTAAATAGTTAGTACCATAATAACATCCAACACATCAAATGATGAATATAACATGTTCAATTAAATTATACACTAATGTAAATGATATAATTTATATATTGACAAATTAGAAAGAATAATAGGTGTTATAGAGGAAATAGGTAAAGGTAATCTCACCAACAATTTTAAAAAGATAAAAATTGGAACCTTAATTTCTTTCTTTTACCAATGACATTTAAAATAATAGCTTCAATGTAAACAACAAAAATTAATACAAAAGACTTAACCAGTAACAACGTCATTATATAATAGAAGAAGTTAAACAAACAAAGCAAACAAGAAACAACTCAACATAGTACAGACAAAGGATGGTATATAGGTTGGAAACAAGAAACAATGTCACATACCTTAATTACATTGGTTTTTTTAAAACGTAATATTGAACGAAAAAAGCATGTAACTCAGTTATCTTCTTTTATTGTATAGATAGATGGATAAGAGTTGGATGTCTCATAAAAATGGTCAACTGAATACATAGAAGGAGTTCAGAGTTTCATCAAAAAGTGGCGGTACATGTTATGATGATAGTTACAACAATGATGTAGATGATTGTGATGTGAATGATGATGGTGATGATGATAGGATTGACGAGATTTTAGATGATTGTCAGAATTATATGGAGACTATGAATGAAATAGAAATGCCTAACATAATTGGTAGTATTACAGAAGATAATTTTGAGAGGTTATTGAAAGTTGCTCAAGAATAATTATATTTAAGGTGCTCTAATTTCTCACAACTATCATTTGTTGTGAAGTTGTTGCCTTTGAAAGTTTATAATAAATGGACTAACAAGTCCTTTGACATGTTAATTGAATTACTGAATGATGCATTACCTATTCGACACAAGTTATCGAAATCTTACTATGATGCAAAGAAACTGTTAAGGGACCTTGAATTGGGATATGTTTCAATTCATGCTTGTAAGTATGACCGTGCTATTTTTTTAAGGAAAGTACAGATCTTTGGGAGTGTCCTATTTGTGGTAAATCAAGGTAGCAGGTGGATGATGGGAGAGTGAAAAAGATACTGAATAAAATCCTTCGATACTTTCCTATTAAACTAATATTACAAAGACTTTTTATGTCAACAAAAATAGTTATAAATATGAGGTGGCATAAAGAGAAGCGCATTGATGATAATATTAAGCGTCATCCAACGACTTAATGGCATGGAAAGAGTTTGATAGAAAGTTTCCATGATTTGGGCAAGAATGTCTTAATGTTCAACCTGGATTAACTTTACATGGATTTAATCCTTTCGGTAATATGAGTAATTCATATAGCATGTGGTTGATGATTATAGTCCCATACAATTTACCTCCATGGAAGTGTATGAAGGAGCCTTTTATGTTTTTATCTTTGCTTATTCCAGGACCTACTACTCCTGATGAGGACATCGATGTATACATGCAATCATTAATTGATGACTTAAACGATCTAAGGGAATTTGGATTACAAACTTTTGATTTTGCCGAAGGTGAAACATTTATAATGCATGTTGCTATTTTGTGGACTATAAATGACTTCCTTGCTTATGGGAATTTGTCTGAGTGGAGCACTAAAGGGTATATGACTTGTCCTATGTGTAACCGTCAAATATATTCAAAAAGGATACGAAGTAAACTATGTTATACGAGTCATCATCGCTATTTGGAACATAGGCATAAATGACGAAGAAGTAAACATTTTAATGGCACAGTAGAGTTAGGTGAAGCTTCAATGCAGTTTTTCGATGATGATATTGTTTACCAGCTGTCACATTTACGTGACCTTACACCTGGAAAATATTAGAAGGAATTACTATTGAGGCACAATCTTAATGTCATACATATTGAGAAAAACATTTTCAGTCCATTTTAGGGACTGTCATGGGAATTGATAGGAAATCCAAAGACATAATTAAGGCTAGACTTGACTTAGAAGACATGAATATTAGAAAGGACTTGCATTTGAAAAGAAGAGATGATGGCTTATACGTTGTTCTCCCTGCTTGTTATAACATGTCAAAAAGTGAGAAACAATCATCCTGTCAATTCCTCCAATTAGTCAAATTTTCTAATGGGTATGCATCAAATATAAGATGTTGTGTAATTATTAAAGAAGGAAAAGTGTCAGGTTGAAAAATCATGATTGTCATGTACTTTTTCAACGATTACTTCCTATTAGAATATGTGGATGTTTGCCGAAGGATGTGTCTGTTACTTTGGGTCAATTGAGAGAGTTTTTAAAGTAATTATGTTGCAAGACACTTAAAGTTGAAGAGCTTGATAAAATGAAAAATGACATAGCATTGATTCCATGTAAGCTTGAACTATTATTTCCCCCATCGTTTTTTTTGATGTTATGGTTCATTTGGCAATTCACTTACCATACGAAGCAAAACTTTGTGAACTGGTACAATTTTGATGGATGTTTCCGATTGAAAGATAATTTATATTAAATTCAGCAAGTTTTTTTCTATGTTATTTGTTTATAACAATTCCTAAGTTTATAACTATTTATGTTCAGGTTTTTATACTCTCTCGAGCGTTATGTATGTAATAGAGCTTGACTAAAGGGGTCTATTACAGAGGCTTATATAAAAAATGAATGCTTAACTTTTTGTTTAATGTACTTAACTGATGTGGAGACAAGATTTAATATATTAGAGTGCAACTTTGATTTTAACGACGGTGGGTTGTCTATTTTCTCTAAAAAAGCTAGGTCACTTGGTGTGGGTAAATAAGTGGAATTAACTAAAGATGAATTCAAAATCACCCATTAGTATATTTTGAACAATTGCAAGAAAGTCGATACATACATGGAGTACATATATTCCTTTTCATTCAAACAATCATATTCTAATTTTCTTCATTCATTCTGAGATCTTACTGTCGTTGTCTTTTATAAATAGAGAGCACAAAGACACAATTCACAACAAAGGGATTATTAATGTTGAAGAAAGCACATGCATAAGTTTGAACCATGGTTTAGAAATCAAGTAAGTTTCGTATTGATTACATATTGTGAAAATATGAGAATATGTCTCATCCTTATATTTATTTTCAATTTATTGTACACATGATATGGTTACATAACCGTAACGCGCAAGAAGCGACAACAGCATTATATAATTTAGCATGTGGGCCTCATATTTATGGGAAGAAATACACAGGTTGTCTTGTTAATGGAGTGAGATTTTACATACAAGATCGAGATAATCGAGTTAGAAGTCAAAATATTGGGGTCATCGTTGACGGGATGTCATGACAACAAAATCATTGAGTTTTAGGGTGTCGTCTCTCAAATAATAAAGTTGCATTATATCAAGGACAAGAAGGTTATTCTACTTAAATGGAAATGGTTTGATCCAACTTACATGAAAGTGAACGGGCATATTACTAGCATAAATGTTAGTAAGACATGGTATGATAATGATCCTTTTGTCATTGCAAGTCAAGTCAAACAAGTTTTCTACGTTAACAATACTGTATTGGGTAGCAATTGGAAGGTTGTTCAAAAGTTTCAAAGAAAGAATGCCTTTGATTTTTGTGAAAGGGATATTGGTCAATTGAATGAGGATGCAGATGAAATCTATCAAGATATTGGACTAGAGTTCAACAACAAAGGCATTTTATTAGAAGATGCAGATATATCATCATTCCATAAGAGAGATGTCGATCCCAACATAATTCAACTAGATGAAGTCCAAGCCCATCTTATCTTACAAACAGAAGAAGACTATACTCAGTATGACTTAAATGATGATGACGATACGTTGCTCGAATATATTTGTTAGGATATATGGTATATATTTAAATAATTAGTTTTGACATTATTTATTAATTGGAAATATAAATATTAATTGGATAATGACTTGGATTCAAAAGGTATACAGATGATCTTCTAGTTGAAAAAGAATCCTATCTTGAATTGAAGTCTATTATCATGTTGGTAATTGAATTGTGTTTTGGTAAAAGCAACAAAACCTTGAGGTTGGGTGTTCGATTCCCACCAAAGAGGACAATACTGATTTGTGTTGGATGCCGTGGTATAACTTGCGAACACACGCTGGGTGGAAAATGCTAGCCCAAGTGTGGGGTCCAACACAAAGGATGGCTTCCAAAGCCATTAATTGCCATTCCATCCTGTTTGAAAATAGACTCCCAAACAATGGCCTGAGTCATTTGGGCGATTTCATTCCATTCCCTTCCATCCCTCCACCCACATCCAAACATACCGTAAATGCTTTGAGTTTGTAGCCTAAGTTCAAGCCCAACTCAAAGTCTGAGAAACTAATAGAAAAAAAACAAACATCATTTTGCTTCTAAAGAAAAACGGTGTTGTTTCCAGCCATGAACATCATTTCTAAAACGAAGCAAACAACATCGTTTTGTGCTTATGTTTTTCAAAAAATAAAACGATGTCGTTTTACATCAATTTATCCTAGGTTAACATTTTTCGCTCCCCACCACACTTCTCTCTTTAGTCTCTCTCTCTCTCTCTCACCACCACTATCATCCCTCATTGTCACTCACCCCTTTGCCACACCAGTTGCCACTCGCCAACCCTTTGCCCTCTAGTTGTGATCACTCTTTCCCTTTGCTAGCCTTTCGCATTGCCACCCCGCTGCCCCACTTTTGTGCAACCTTATTGCTATGTTTTTTTTTGTCTCTTCACCAGCCACCCACCAAGGTAAGTTCCTTCTCTGTAATTTGGTTTTGATTAAAGTTTAAATTTGTAAAATACTAGAATTTCTAATATTATCGCCATCGATGAGGTGTTTTCGTCGACTTATATAGTCACATATATGCCCGTATAAGTGATTATGTAAGTTCTCAAAAACACATATATGTTCATATATGTTGCGTGACATGATTACAATGACATACATGGTTACATACCGCCCATGTATGTGACTGTGTAAATCAATGATAACTAATAAGTGATAATTGAAAAACTTTTAATCTATGATTATGATTTATGTTCTTCTATTCTCTACCATGTGTATGAATTGTCAATTATGATATAAATAACATACATATTTATATGTTGATTGTTTCATAATGATGAGCATATTCCTTCAATAGAGCTATAATTTGGCATTGGAGACAAAAGTGAGAACTTATAATCTCATACCAAGTAAAGATAGAGGTCTAACTCAAAGTCAGTTGAAAAGTGAAGTTTAGAATCACTTCAATAAGACTAGATCAATAGACAGAGTAGAAAAAAACAAATGTAAGTATTGTCAGAAGATGTTAGCCAGAAGTTCAAAAGGTGGAATGTCTTGCTAAAAGAGACATGTGGATTCGTGTAATTAAAAAATATTTTTTACCCCTAACCTTATTAGAGGGAAGAATGAAATGTCTACAATATCATATAACAATAACATATTAAGATTTTTTATTGCTTCTATGGTAGTTGGTGATGAACATTCACTATCTATAGTTGATGCCAAAAGATTTAGAATATTTAACAACTCACTACAACTAACCTTCAAGGTTCTAACTCGTAATATGTTGAAGAAGGATATTATGAAGATATACGAAAATAAAAAGAAAGAAATTTTAAGAACATTGTCAAATTTGAAGGACAAATTATCATTGCAACAGACTTGTGGATAGTCAATAACCAAAAGAGGGTTATATGACAATGACGGCACATTATGTTGACAATGAATAGACTCTACATAATGAACTTTTAAGGTAATTTATATTCTTTAATATTTCTGTCATTTACTTTTTCATTATATTGTGATTGGTGTTGGTTATATTTATACATAATAATTTTATTTATACATCGACACCACATATAAACAAAAGGTTAACGACTTATTGGGAGATTATTTGATAGATTGTAATATTGACACCAAATCCACCATAATAGTTTTGTAGCACGAATGATGCTATGATTGAAAGGTATTGATTAGTGGAATGTTATTCCTTATGCATTGTTTTACGCATATTTTGAATCTGATTGTGAAGTATGGGTTGGATATGATAATGAACCAATAGATTCGATTCAAAATAATGTAGTATATTAGAGTGAAATATGTAAAAAAAATTGAGAATTTTCAAGAAAATGCATGATAACTATGCATTCTGAGTGCAAAGAAGTTAGTTTTAGATCGTCCAACCAAATAGAACTTAATCTTTAAGATCTTAGAGTTGGCAATCCAATATATTGATGTGTTCACCAAACTGAGACATAGAGATTCTTAGTACACATGTATGCCTATATAAGACCAATGAGAATTGGCTAGAGAACTTTGTTCGAAGTTGAAATTATTTTATATTGCAACTGAATTGTTTTTAGGAACAAAATATCCAACTTAGCACTGTTACTTTAGCACTACGTGTGAGATAAAGAAAGCTTAATCTGATTGGATATTTGATTCTAATGAGCTTATTCAAGTTATGACAAAGCAAAAGATGAAGAATTTGAATTATTATTGGTATATATAATTGGACATATTGTTGCAGTCTTATTTATGTTAGACCTGACAAAGAAAATGGAGGGATTAATTTTATATATAATATGTTGCATGATAATTGAGCTCAAGAGTATGTAGATGTCATTAAAAAAATATTATATGATTTGTTTAATGATTTTCAACTAAGAATAGATAAAATTCAGGATCGAGATTAAAGTTGTCAGGTTATTCAGCTCTAACATTAGTTTCAAGTTCGGGTTCATCTTCTAAGAGCAGTTTGTTACTTTCATATACAAAATTCATGAAAGAAAAAAGGGATAAGACTTTGTACAATAAAATGAAGTTAGATAAATATTAACGAAAGATTATGTGGGTTTGCAGTTCGATGTATTATTGTAGTGGAAGAGTTGTGGAAATAATTTTTTAATCATACAAGTAATTGCTTGAGACATATTAGCAATTTCATTATTCATTGTTGTTTCAGAATCTGCTTTTAGCACCGGTTGTCGAGTTATTAGTCCTTATCGTGCTCGATTCCATCCTCCTACAATCAAAGCTCTTATGCATGCTTAAAGTTGGTTAAATGATGAAGATGTTGAAAGTAAATTATTTTCTTTTTATATATATCAATTTCATCTATTTTCTATAATATCTTACCTTATATATATTTTTTAATTTGTATATTAATACAATCACAGGTTCTAATGTGGAGGTGACTAGTTATGCACATACTAATGTTCATCAATTAAGTGGACCTTATTTTGATAAAATATTCGAAGATGAAAGCATATTTAATTATTTATTAATTATTACCATGTGCTTGATATTCCTTTAATTTTAGTATTACATAACTAAATATAATGTTTCTACATACAGAAGAAGTGATGTAAACTATTGACAATCCTGACTACACTTATTAGCTATTTTTTTGTCTTTCTAGTCTCAACTCTCTGCAATCTCTAGTCTTCATAGTCCGCTCTTTGTCTCTTACAATGTCAGACTCCCTGTCTGTAACATCCCGTTACCGATGGGAAGTTTATTTTGGTAAATTGGGACTGGCTAGATTGTTACATTGCATATTGTGATATGAGTCATTTGGC
>JANSVB020000415.1:2102719-2113085 GCA_025504935.2 Erythroxylum haughtii
GTCGAAAGGACGAATGTGACAGCTGTGTGGCGGTTACAAGAGCTTTGCATTTAAAATTTTGAAAACCCGCCAGTGCATGCACGCTACAAGTAATGATTAAGTTCGATGTTGTGATGAGGTGACTACATTCGATCGGTCTACCTGTTACTTACGATTGACTGATCAGTTATATCTCCATCCTCACCCCGAGCCGCTACGAGCTACGCGTCGATGTCCAACCAATTGGGCCTATCACGAGCTGTCCCCACAGACGAGTCGCACAATCTTTATGTATTCCTTCGACCCTTCTCCTTGGTCAGGCTCGAGGAGTAGGGGGTTTATGGTCGGGTCGGCTGTGCTAGGCCCAAGCCCAGGACCAGATATAGACGGCCCACTTGCAACTTGCAGACAGAAACCTCCCATGCAGAAGTAGAGATCTACGTAAAGACTTAAACCTAGCGTCTATTCCATATATAAGGTATTGTTTCATCATGAAAGAGGTATGAGATTGAAAAACTCTAATTCTCTTGATTTCCTGACCTAAAAACTCTCCAAAAAGACTAACTTGAGCGTCGGAGGGGCTTATCGGGAAACAACCTCCGACGTGCCTTCGTTGTTTTGCAGGAACCTTCAAGCCATAGTCGATCAACCTCATGGATCCAATCGGTAATTCACAGCCTCACCAGAATCCGGCAGAACCAAAGAGAATTGGGAAAACATAGTGGTATAGGCATCCAAAAGGCAATAATTGCCCGTAGAAGCTAGCATTGAGCACAAGAGTATGTGCTATAAGGAGATAAGGAAATAAATGAATCTTCGAGTATAATTGCCAAGATGTGCATATCTAATCATAATGTCCAGGAAAAGGGAAAGTATAATTGCCAACTTTAACAAATCCAAGTTACCACAGGCATAGCAAGAAAGATGGTATATTGCGAGCATCTAAACTAGATATCAGTGGAGGTCCACAGTAAAGTAGGCATAACAAGTAAGTTAAAAACAGAGGAGGATAAAAGAGAACAAAAATAGATAGCTTTCTTGAAAAGCTGGTAAGATAGAGCAGTAATACTTGCAAAGGACTTAGTTCAAGATGCCATAAAGATAAGATAATGCAAGAATAAAATGGATTATGACTAAAAAAATATCTTGGTTTATTCCAAAATTATGATTCAAGTATTTGTACTTACTCCCAATTTGATGTAAGTTTAGTATGTCGACAAATTATAGAGATTATTAATCAATAAAAATACGAGATTTCACAAAATTTTTAAATTATGAGAATATATGGGGTATTGATATTTTTCACTATATTCTAAACTTTTAAGTGTTTGATTAATTGATTTTTTATTAGAAATCTTAAAATGAGCAACTATTACATTTTAAGTTAAATATCTTAATATAAAATATAAAACTAATAAATTATTTAATGAGTTATTAGTTAAATTTTAGTTATAAACTTAATTAATGTTTATTTAGAATTCAAAATTGCACAAAAATCAATATTTAATTTTCAATTAGTTATACACTTAATTTTATCGTTTATTTAGAAATTCAAAACGTTATTTGCACAAAAAATAAAATATCTAATTTTCAAATATTTAAAAAATTTTGTTGAATAAATTATACATTACATTTTATAGGAATGCACAAAAAACAAAATATTTAATATTTAAATATTTAAATATTGGAAAATCCACTTGAATAAATTACGCATTACGTTTTATGGTAATGGTTCCTGACATAAGGTTTAACATCATGAATGTAGGTTTATTTATTTTTACCATGATAAAATATTTTTAATTAAAATTTTAGTTTCTCCAAATTTTTATAAACTATGACAACTAAATTTCTTCATAATATTATTTTCCATTCATTAAAGAATATATTATCTAGTCATTCAACTATTTTAATTTTTATAATTACTTTCTAAATTTTTATTTTTTCAAACTTTGATAATTATTTTAAAATTTTTGAATCCTCAAATAAAATTAGTTTTAATAATGAATACTAGTTTATAAATAAAATATATACTTATTTAATTAGTTCGTAAATTTTATTTTGCTTTATCAAAGCTAACAAATAGATATTAGTTTATTAACAAAAATTTTATAATTGAAATTAATAAATAACATATAAAATTTTAAAATTATATGCTTAATTGATTTATAAAATAACTAATATTTTATTTAATATCTAAATTATTATTTATAATTATATTAATATTAGGAATTAAATAATTTTAATTTTGTTTTAAAAAATATGAAATTTGTTCCGTAAGTAATAAGACAGCCGCAATTTATGGGAATCAGCAACAAAAATTCATAGCAATATCCATGAAAAGGCATGGGCTGTTATAAAGTCCGCTACCTAAAGCCCACAAGAATTAGCAAAGTTTATTAGAGAAGAGTTAATTTTAAAAAAATATCTTATAACACTAAATTATTTAACAAATTTTAGACTGTTAAAAATAATAATTAAAATTTGTGTAATAAATTGGTAAATGGAATTTTGCTATCCATGCAAATATTTTGCAGCAGCATACGACACAAAGGCAGGACACACCAGTGACCACCAAACAAAGGGTGGATTTTAGAAAAGACGAAAAGATGAAAACAAAATCATCAGCTCTGCAACACATGAATAAGTCTGCAACTAACAGTCTGCGTTTGTCTGGAAGCGCCCCTTCTCCTTCTCCTTCACTTCACTTCCCTGACTCTTGTCATAAACTTTAGAGACAAACACATAAACAAAATAATAAACATGTTAGTAAAAGTACTTCCATTGATGAACTTTTATACAAGGTAAGTGTAAGAGATTTAACAGATTACCAGGGTGATTTTCATGGATTTCCTTGTCAATATCAACTTTAGGAACTGATTGGTTTCCTCCGTAAATCCCACCAAATCCTTCTTCGTCAGACCTCGTGGCATACCCCTCTCCAAATGAATGAGACATCACATCCCTAATTAACATGCATCGAGAAACAGCTTTTAATGTCAAACATAAACAATATAGCAGGAAATTAAAACAAGAGCAGGTGCAGATTAACCTTGCTTCTCAGCTGGGTTCTGGGATTTTTGGGCTTTGTCCATTGTCCGCTGACCCTCTGGTTTGTTGGACATTGTTGTAACCTGCCTGAAGCTGACCCTTGATGCTCTTTGATGAAGTGATCTGATTGCCCGAATCATGTTTGATGCTCTGAAAATGGATACCTTAAATAAAAAGGTCACGATAGTGAAGTTCACCTGAAGAAAGGAGACAAATTTAATAGGCTAGTGGTCAGCAAAATTGAGCGATTCAAGAGAACCGGATTTCACGTCAAGACACGTAGCTTTCCGAGAAGGGACGTGGCTGGACAAGAAGGCAGCAAGCATTTCTAACTTGACACTCGGCGTTAATGTGGATCTAATTCTCGCGACCAAAGATAACGGACACGAGTCCTCTTTATTTTCAGCTTCGAACACCCATGAGTGATGATGGACATCCAATTTGCGATTGGGTTTAAATACTATGTGATAGCAGAGTGTAGAGTCTGGATCTAATCTTATACGGTCCGGGTCTATTCTAATATTTTTATCTTATCTGGAGGGTTAAGTCTAAAATATTCAGATTGAATATAAACAAAATTAACCCGAATTTGAGTCTAAAATGTTTAATTTCGACTAGACCTAAAATATTCATTTGAACCAACCCAATTAGGATTTATAGATTCACTAAATACAAAATATCATTTTGTTATACATACAAAATAATATCATTCTATTTGCGGAAGAAATTTAATATTTTAATCGTTGTAAAGTTTGAATAAAAAATGTAAAAATAAGATCCAAACTCTAATTTCTAAATTTAAAATAAATTGAATAATTTTTAATTAATTTTGAATTATAATAGATCGGACTCATACTCACATCCTTAAAAATGTGAAAGAATTATCTTATCTCGATTCTATTTTAACTTTTAATATGACTACAGATTATATTAAAAACAAAAAAAGGTCCTTTTTTGAGGTATTTGTATCTCTTATTTTGTACCTACTCAGTACTCATTTGATCTTAACCATCTAATGTAATAAATTGGATGACTGAGATCAAAAGGAGATAGAGGGTATTGGGGTACAGAAAATTTGTTCCTCCTTTTAGGTACAGATCTTATGTATCCCTTACTTTATACATACTCGATAGCCTTTTGATCTTAACCAGGAACAACAGCCAAGGTGTTTTGCTCTTGTATGCTTTTATAAACCATTACGTTGCCACTTTATAGATTTATCATTTTTACCTATTTTCTTATATTTCTAAAAGTATCCTATATCTCTTTTGACATTTGACCAAATAATCACAAAAATTTTTAGTTTTAGATTACGATTTAATTACCCTATAAAATAAATAATTTTAATTTCAAAAATATGTGACGATTTTTATAGAATTAAATCATCTAATCATATTTTTAATTTAAAAACTCACTAAAAATACATTTAAAATAAAGAATTATATTTATCCTCGACCACAAGTACACTAAACAATCTACATAATTATTTGATTTCATATAGACTATCACGTTTTCTAAAATCAAAATTTACAATTTCAAAATAAAAAATCATAAATTTTACATTATAATTATAAAAATATAAGATATAAATAAAAATGTAAAATTATAAAAATAAGAAATTAACAAACAAAACATTGCCATTTAATAATTTATAATCATCATAATTAATATTAATAATATTATTTTATATATTATAAATTATTTATTGATAGATGATAATAATTTAACTAATACTGACTATAATTACAACGACATCCAACTTGCTAATAAATAACATAATACAGTTAAAGAAAATAAGAGTATTAAGTAGAGTTCTTAAAAAATAATAAAAAGAAAAAAAATACTAAAAGTGCATTTTAGTTTGGGAAATGATAACAATCTAGTATTAATTTTATTGATTTAAGATTCAATGTCTTTTTGTTAACCAACGTCCAGGAATTGTTTCAATGTTGAAACTAAAAATAACTTTTTTTATTATGGTTCATAAATTGGTGGAAATAGTATACTTCGTACTATAAAGGGTAGACATAAACTTTCCTTATAATTTAAGAAAGCTTCAAAACAAAAATCCTGATCTTTAAAATTATTGAAAAAATTCATTTTCATTTTCATTTTCTCAAAAAACCTCATTCTTTTAGATTTCAGGAAAAAAAAAAAGTAACGACAAAACACATGTTGTATGAACATCATATGCGAACCTATTAAATTCTATTTATATGACAAATTCCCTTAATTCATTATATATAATACATTATAAAATTATAAGTACAACCTTTGTCTCTAACGCTTTAATACATGGTTAAAATATGAAACCATATTTTTATAAATTAATTTAACAAAATCTAATATTGAAATGCCATAATTAATAAAGTGAAAATATATTATTTTTCTTGATGAATGGGTTCTTTCAATGAACTCAATTATAATTGTGCTTTTAAGTTCTAACACAAAAATTAAAGAAATAAATAATATAGAGAGGATAAAATAAATTATTATTTAATAAGAAATTAACCAACCCTGAATTTGATAATAATGCTTCAATCTCTATTATTTATTTAAAAAGAGTTTTTAAGATTGTATGTGCAATAAATATCTTTTAAAAAGATTTTTCTAGACATTAAATATATATCCTAAATTTTATAGAGAATAAACTATAATAGAAATATTTTGTAATTGAATTTTTTAATATTATGTTTCTCATTTTTTTCTCCATCCTAACTTTATATTATAAATGGGAAAAAGGTTGGCTTTGCTAAGATATATGTGGAGGTTGATGTTATGAGGCTAGATGATAATGGGAAATTAGTGGAAGATTTCATTAAGGTCGCTTATGAGTAGAAATCCTTAGACTCAAAAAAGAAGAGATGGAGGGAAATTGGACGAAGATTCCTAACAAGATTTTTATATGAGTTTCTCAATCTTCAAACTACACATGCCCCTGAAAATGTTAACAATCTGAAACCTAAAGCAATGAGTATTATAAAGGTAAAATTTGAATTAGATGAAAGCTCCAGTAGATTGAAGAATAGTGAGGATAAAATGACATCACCTCCAAGCTCTCTAAAGGTGATCAGTTTGGAAAATAATGTTGAAATCAACTTGTAAATCTAGGGTCAACTCTTGAACTAGATCAAGTAGTAACATCAAAGAGAAAACATGGCAAAAAAATCAAAGAAGAAAGGGCTTATAAGTCCTCTCTTAATCTCATATTACTGTCTTGGAATGTGAAGGGCATGGATTGCCCAAAACAAAGACTCATAATTAAACATTATCTAGTCACTAAGAAGTTTGCCTTAATAGGACATTTAGAAACAAAGGTCAAGAAATAAAAGTTATAGTTATGTAAAGGAGTTTTTGGTAAAAACTGGGAGTTATTATCAAACCACCAATGTCATTTTTTGGGCAGGATTGTTATGGGATTTGACCCTCACAAAGTCAATATTATTCAATGGGTAATCTCACACGAATATGTTCATTTGGTAATCTTCATAGACTATGAATGTCTGGAAGTCATTTTCATCTATGCTTTTAACTTTGAGTTCCAAAGGAGAATTTTTTACAATGATCTAAAAGCTATGGGGGGGCTCAATCAATAAACCTTGGTTGGTTGTTAAAGATTTAACTCTACCATCTTCTCTTACGAATTTGAAAAGGAAAACCTAAGTTGCAAGAAAAGTAGCAACAGTTTGTTAGATTGCTTAAACTCTTCTTCTCTCTCAGATCTGAGTTATAAGGGAGTGCACTATACATGGAGTAATAGGTAGGGAATTAATAACTCAATCAGGAGGAAACTAAATCATGCCTTAGTTAATCCAGAGTGGCTTGCATATTTTAGAACCTATGATGTTTTTTTCAACTAGCCCCTTTGCTCTAATCATACTTTATAAAGGTTTCTATAGGACTAAATTCTTGCTTGGTAAAGCATCCATTTCAATTCGACAAGTACCTTGTCAAAATGGAAAAGGATTTGAGGAAGCTGTCATGGAGGTAATGACTCTTTCATATTTGTGAAGAAGCTTCTCAATATCATATTAGAATTGAAGAAACTAGACTCCTCTAAAGTGTAAAACACCACAATGTCCATCTCGAAAGTTGGGGAAGCTCTTATTACTCTCAAACACCATATATCTTAAAGTTAAGGATAAGCAAGCTATGGATTAGTACATAACAACTCTTGATAATTGCCATTCCTTACCCAAGCAAAAAGCAAGAATAAATCGATTAATAAATGGTGATAAAAACATCAAATACTTCCATAATTATATTCTCTTCTAGAACAATGTCAACAAAATCCATTCCTTAAGAACTAATAAAGGCTCCATTATTGATAAGCAATATGAGATCAAATCCATGGTGTTTAACCACTTTAAAAAGTTATAAGGACCTTATACCCATAATGTTTCCACCTTGCGGAAACTCAATGGATTTGCCTACAACTCCATTTCTAATGAGAAAAATGAATCTCTATTGAAACCTTTCAGTGAACATGATGTCAAATAAGCACTTTTCTCTCTAAAACTAAAAAAGACCTTTAAACCAGACAGTTTTAATGCCTTCTTCTTCTAGTAAACTTGGCATTTAACAAGTAACATAATTTCCAGTGTAGTCCTAAATTTCTTTTCTTCATGTTGCATGCTCAAAGAGTTAAACATGACCATTGTGAGTCTCATTCCAAATAAATGCAATCTTGAGCATTTGAATGACGACAAGCCCATATACTGTTGTAATGTAGTTTATAAAATTATTACAAATTGATAGCAAACAAGCTCAAGCCTTTCTTGGAATGCATAATCAGTAGATGCTAGGGAACTTTTGTAAAGGGTAGGAATATTGGAGATAATCTAATACAAGTTGAACAATTACTTAAGGGGTATAATAATAAGAAATGATAAAGAGTTACACCTTGAAGATTGATTTTAAACATGCCTTTGACTAAGTCACTTGGAAGTTTATCTTATACTCATTAGTAGCCTTTGGACTTCTTGACTGATTCATAACTTAGATAACAAGGATGCATTTGCACTACATCATTCTTAATTCTCGTAAATGGTGAAACTACACAAGTATTTCTTAGCTTTAAAAGGCTACGTCAAGGAGATCACTTTCACCATATTAATTTTATTTATGTATGGAGGTATTGTTAAGGTTGATCTCTTATAGAATAGAATAGGACAGTAGCCTTAAGTATTACTACCATTGTGATAAATTGAAGTTATTTATCTTAACATTTATGGATGATTTGCTAATGTTTAGTGAAGCTAACTCTAGTTTTATTGCTTTGTTCATAAAATCCTTGCATGATTTTGGTGTATTAGTAGAACTTACTGTGAATCTATAGAAGACTTCCTTATATATTTCATCAAACGCATTGTGTGTTGCTTCTCAGCTCTCTACAATCTTAGGATTACCTCTTTATAATATGGCATTTAAGTACTTGGGCATCCTGGTCTCAGGCAAAATGATTTCTTACTCTAAATGTCAACCTTCTTTTGATGCGGTTAGAAAAAGGGTCAACCGTTGGAATAATTGTTTCCTCTCATTTGATGGTAGGTTAAAACTAAATTTATCAATCTTGAATAGCCTTTATATTCATTGGAGCTCACAATTGTTTCTTCCTTAAAAGCTTGTCAAAGACATAGAAAAAATGTTAAAGAACTTCATATAGATAGAGATGGCTAAAAAAATCAAGGTAAAAAGGTTAAATGGTATGATGTTTATGTTACAATAGTTGAGAGAGGTTTAGGATTGTCCTCTATGAGGGATATTAACAAAATGTTGCATGTTAAAAGAATTTGAAAAATGTTCACTAATGTTCAATTAATATGGGTCAATTGGGTTTAAACTTACATAATAAAAGAATATAGTTTTTGGATCATCAAAGTAAACTAATCCTTTTCCTGGTCTTTTATTTAGATTCTGAAGTTGAGAAAGGATATGAATTTTTCTATTAAAATCAAGGAACGAAATGAATCGAAAACTTGGTTTTGATATGACTTTTGGAACAAGTAAATAGAGTGATATCGGAAGGAGAATGGAATTGTAGAATCAAGGTTCTTTCCCCTATTATAAATCACTCTATCATGTTCGTTTCGTTCCAATGAGGATGACAAACGTGAATGGGTTCACCACAACTCTAGAATATTTACTAATAAGTTTTGCCTTAATCTATTCAAAAGCAAAAAGCCAATGATATCTGGTGGAAATTACTATGAGAGATCCTTTAAGACATCCTTCATACTTTGATTAACAATCTGGAGTAGACTAGCATTCAAAGACAAGATTAGAAGGAATTGTCCTAACAGGCTCTGTCCACACTGCAATCAGGTTCTGGAAAGCATTTATCATGTTCTCCATTCACGTGATTATGCAATAGAATTTTATTATAAATCTCTTATACGTTGTAAATTTAACTTCTTACCATCCTTCTGGAACTCATTTATAGAATGGGCAGTGCAAATGAAGTTCACCCATCATTGAGTCTCCATTGTCTTCAAATTGTTAGTAAGTTGTGGAACTTATGTTTTATGGAAGGGAAGGAATACTAAGTTGTTTCAAGGATCAAATCAAAATATTCACAACCTTATGAGCAACACCTTGCTAAGAATTATAAGACATATTATTGTTTATAAGATCTACCCAAGTATGAGTAAATGGTAGACCCGATTACAGAAAATACTTGATTAATTCCCGCGATATGAATAGCAGACCAATTTTCAACTCCAAAAATGCTTTCACTAGTGGATATACTCTAATATGGTAGATTATGTAATAATTTCTTACTCTTTATTAGATAATCTTTTGCTTAGCTCCTAGATGTGCATGTTTTAACCCCTTGAATTGTTGTCTTTTGTGGGTATTATCACTTTACTAATATGACATATATAACTTCATATATGCTTAATATAATTTCTTCTTTAACTTCTAAAAAAAAGAAATGGTGTTATTAGTATTTAAGCACGCCTTCAAGAGACTAATTTGTCATCCACTGAGATATGTGACTGTTTTTATAGAAAAGTAATGACACATCACTTTTATGTTCATGTTTACTAGTCAGTGGGACAACAGGACTGTTGAAGCTACCAATCAATGCCAGCAAGCACATTCACAGAGAATAGATCTGATAAAGACTCTATTTGGTAAACAGTGAATTGTGTCAGCGGTTAGTTGATTCTGTCAGTGATTAGTTGATAGTTGATTATATCAACTGATTTGACCAGCAGATAACATTAGCTGTTTATTAAAGATGTTTCGTAAAATTAGCTATTTAGTATTAGCTGTTGATATGTAAAATGACTTTATGAGGGTATGATTTTAGAAAAAATTTATAATGCAATTCTAC
>JANSVB020000415.1:2120176-2130298 GCA_025504935.2 Erythroxylum haughtii
GGGGTAAAAGTGGAGATAAAAAGGAGAAAAGAAACGGAGGATTGAGTAGGGGTGGGCCTTCATTGGTGGAAGTGGAGAGAAGGCTTTCCCAATTAGGGTCCGTTCTTTTTGGGCGGTGTATTGGCCCACATGGGCCATGTGGGGTCCTCCATGCCATGACTATTGTGGTAAAGTGGTACAGATGGGGCAACTCAAGAGCAACGGCGGAATATGGTTACACCCAACTCATGTAATTAAATAACAACACTATAAGGAATGATTTTTGGTATGTATTAAATATACTGATTATATTTAAAATATTATTTATAGAAAAATAATAATACTTAATACGATATTAATATGATAATAAATCATTTTTATTTTTATCTATAATTTAAAATAATTATTTTGATTCATTCTTCTGTTAATAAATATAAATTATAACTTTCTTATCTTTTGATAATTTTATCATATTATATCTCATTATTTATGTCAAAATTTTTTAAAAATTTAATTATGTAATATAAATTTAGTTTTTAATAATTAATAGTATATTAATTTATTATATTTTATTAATAATTAATAGTAAATTCGTACATTTAAAATGATAGTAAATTAAGTAATTTTATTTTACTGTATAAAACACTAAATAATATTATTAATATATTGTACTAACTTATAACTATGTAATAATATTTATTTTCTTTATGATGGATATACCTTTAATGAGTTTACATTTCTTACCCGAGTTAATTCATCAAATTCATCAATCTCCTACAAGCTTACGTGTTATGGTCCATATAAGAGGTTCAATTATTCAAAAAGGATAAGTCTAATTAAATTACGATTCAATCATGTAACGAGTTAGAGTTTTGATGAAATATAAACTAAGCCACTTAGGAGAGGGTAGATTCAATTACATTAAGAATAGTTAGAGACCAATTATATTTCAAAGAAGGATTACTTTTTTAAAAGGAAGTTTCTTAACATAAGTTATCATTATCAGTTTCATTAAACATACTTAGCAATCTTCTTACATACTTAATACCTTTCAATTTTACTGACTCGAACGTCAGAATGTCTCTGATGGAAATATATCTTTGACTTGTTAGTAGTTATTTTAGTAGGCCTGTCGAGTTGAGATTAACCTACCAAACCTACTATAGGTTTAGCTTACATCATTTTGCACTATTTATGGAAAACTAAGTGGAATCTTCTAAAATTCTCACTTAAGAAAATATGCAAAACAACCCCACCTTAGGAAAGAACAATTGATACTAATAAAATCAACCATTTTACTAATGTCACTAGAAGAACTGGTATTCCTAAAGCCTTTCATATCATTAATAATTTAGAGGACAAAGTAGTCGAATCCTAATGTTGTGAGAATAAATAAGAGAATTGGAATAAGGACGGCAACAGATGATCCCTACACCCCAGCCCGCACCTCATCACCACCATGAAAGCAACCACATGCACTCCATAATACTACATAATTAATTTCAAGAAGAGCCCATCCATATTGTTTAACCCTACACCCCTGCTAACCAAATATGAAACTTGGGAGATAATCCTGATAGCCAAAAGCCCCTAGGTACCTAACATCTCAGTTTAGCTACTACCAATTGGATTTAGATGCCAACTTTAGAGATTTATGACAAAATGCACAAGTTTATTAATCATGTGCATCATTATAGGGAACTTTTAGACCTGTATGGCACATATGATACCAAAAACTACAAAGCCTTCTTTACCACTTGAGATATTTGATATTAATAACTCAAAATTGGAAGAAAGTTTAAGGAATTATCTCTAACCCTTTAGTTTTGAAGCTACCAAAATCTCTATTCTAGATGTAAGGGTGGCAACACTAGCCTTCATAAATGAACTTAATCCCTGCTACTCTTATGGAACTCTATGCATGAAAAGGAACCTCGAAGCTTTGAGACAGTGCAAATTTGGACACATGAATACATAAACCTAGAAGATGTAGAGCGTAATATGAGATGCCCTAATAAGTATGCTAAGAACCAAAAAAGGGGTGAGTGTTTAATCAATAAAGTTGAACAAAAGAAGTTAAAGATAACTGGATGAAAAGGGGGAAGAAAACAAAGGAACCATTAAGGAAGAGATGCTTAGATTCAATATTTTACTTAACAGAGTTGTTGATTATATTTTAGACAATGGCATCATAGAAAAGTCAAACATAATGATCATTAACTCAACCAAAAGAAACATAAATATATATTGTAGCTTCTATAGGAAATCAATCATGAAACGAAGGGTTAAAAGGTATACAAAGGATAACTAATGATTTAATGTATAAGATGTTGATGATAGAAGGAGTCATCCAATTAACCCAAGAACTTAAAGAACCCGATAGCGAAGTGCATCATACTCAAATGTTTATTCAATGATCACTGGAGGAAATCAAGGAGAATCCAAATCACAATCAAAGAAATCCATATTAAGAGCCTTTATGAACAACCTAATCATACATGATCTAATAAAATGAGGAAGATCTTTGAGATCACCTTTAAAAAAGTGAGGTCCCTAATTAACCCTCATGAAGTCGCAAACATGTTGATTGCTAACCCCTCGTTAAAATAATATTATTAGATATAAGAAGTATGATTGACATCTTATTTTATAATGCCTTCAAGGAGATTAAAACCTCAATAAATAGATTTAGACCTATCACCTCAACCATGTTTGATTTTGAGGGTGACCAAATATATAATTAGAGAAAAAATATCTTTGGCTATAATGTTAGAACAAGGTCAAGATAGGTAACCAATATGATAGAGTTTTACATAGTAAGGATATCCTTTGGATATAACAATATATGATATCATCCAATTAGGAAGGCCATTTCCATCTGTGGCATGAAAGTACTACTTTCTCCTTACTAACTTATATTTAAATTTCTAACCTTCAATGATACAAACGAGGTATTTGGGGATGGAAGGATGATAGAAATGATTTTTTACAATCCTATAAGAAAGAAATGTCACTTATACTATGAATGTGGAAGAATTAGATGTTAAGGACCCAACTAAGGAAATTAGAGATGAGTTGAAAGAAGGAATTGAACAAGTCATACTGAGAAGACTTAAAGAATCCATAAATTTTAAGATTGATGCAAGGCTAGAATAAATTACTAAGGAAAATTTAAAGAAGTTCTAAGACATTTTCTCTTAATCCAATTAAAAGGAATGGGGTGAGCAGGGAGATAATTTCTTATATAAGTAAAATATCAATCCCCTTTTTAGGTCTACAAAATAAAAAAAGAGGACCTTCACAATATAAAGATAAAAATGTCATTAAAAAGGAAGTAACCAAACTTTTGGAAGCATGCTTCATTATAAAGGTTGACTACTTTGAGTGGCTCACCTATGTTGTCATGATCAAGAAGACAAATGGGAAGTTGATCATATATGTTAGCTTCATAATTAATAAAACATACCCTAAATACTACCTTATAAAAGTATATTACTTAAGAGATATCACTCCAAGATTTCAAAACCTAAACTTTATACACACTTACTCAGGATACAATCAGATCAGGTTGAACAAGGCTTAAAAAAGACATCTTCTGTCAAATATAGGGTTTCTATTACTACAAAGTCATGTCTTTTAGTTTAAAAAAGGCAAGACTAATACATCAAAAGTTAGTAAACTTAGTTTTTCACAAAGAGATTGTAAGAAACATCGAAGCATATATGGATGGCATGATTGTGAAGACAAAATTTGGGGGAGACCACGCAGCATACCTAGAAGAATATTTTACATAGATAGTAAGAAGGACCTGACCTGGTCCACTTAATCTTACCTAAAGTCAATGGGTTAGGTTTTAGTTGATCATTGGCTAACCTAACCTACTATACCAAATAATGTTATTTTGGTGATGGCTTAATTGAGCTCAGGTTGGGTTTACACCATCACTACGGAGATGGGCTAAGCCTAGACTGCCTTTAGTCTGGTACAACCCATTAACATCTCTAATTTTATAATCTTATATGAATACAACATGAAATTAAACCCTTAAAATATGCATTTAATATGAGTTTGGCAAGTTTCTTAAATTCAAGATCATCTATAAAAGGATAGAGGTTAACTCTTAAAAGGTTAAGGGTATCTTAGTATGAAAACACCTAAAAACATGAAATAGGTGTTAACGTTGATAGGTGTTGTAACAAGTTTATCGAGGTTCTTCTTAAGATTTATTGATGACTATATATCACTTTTCATAATACTTTGAAAGCTCAAGGGGTTTATGTGGACTTAAGAATGTCAATAAGGCCTTTAAACAATTGAAAGAATAAGAGTCCACTACTACTATTGACTCCATAACTTAGAGAAATCTTATACATCTGCATAGTCATTTCTAAAGTGATCATCACCTTTGTCCTCATCAAAGAAGAAGATAATATCCAAAAATCCAATATACCATGTAAGCAAGATACTATGAGGCTTTATAGCTAAACTACTTAATATAGAAAAGATAGCACCTGCATTACTTATTAGCAAAAAGAAGGTAAAAAAAAACTTTCAAACCCATACAATCAATGTATCGACGTACCTTATTAAGTAGATTACTTACTTGTGAAATAATTGATTGAGTTATAGGAGTTTGACTCAAGTACATTGCTAGAAATTCTCTGAAATCACTTCATAATAAATTTCCTACAAGAAATGTCAACACCCTTAGAAAAGAATAACAAACTCCTAAACAACTTTGCATATGACAATGAATTCCCTATATAAATTATATGTATGAATGATGCAACTAGGAAAATGGGTGGTGATGTAGTGATATACTTAAAAGGGCCAATATGAATAAGCATACAATATATACTATAACATCATTTCAAAATGTGCAACAACAAATCAGAGTACCAAACTCTATTATTTAGGTTAAAAAAGTTAGCATACTTCAAATGACATATGTGAGGTAAAGAAAAGACAAATTAGTCAAATACAAGGAAAAGCTCAAACAAATTAAGGAAAACATATATGTAGACAACAAGGTGATACTTAGATAATAAAACCATAAATTCGATCATCTATAAGAGATAGGGGCAACTATAATATTTTACCTTAATTTATATTTTATGAAGAGTAGTTAGTGCCAATGATAGCATAAGTAGATCAAATTATTACTATAGAGGAAGGGCTTTTGGATATGTCCAGTCTATAAGTACTTATAAAAGGGAAAGCTATTAAATGATATGAATGAGGCAAAAAAACATATAGTCAAGGTCTTGAGGTATTCAATTGTAGATAGGTAGTTGTATTGAAGGTCATTCACCCTTCCGTATCTAAAATGCTTCCATAAAGCACAACGCTCAATTTGTCCTCATAAAGAAATCAAAGATATATTTGAATTTACATGTTGGGAAATGGAAATCTATTGATCACCTTAATACAAAGATCCTCTCAAGAAGACAAGTATGTAGTCAAAATTTTTTTTCCTCTCTAATAATTCTATAAAATTAGAAAACTTGAGAATCTCGATGAATGGTTGAGATTGACCTAGGTTAATAGTTGAGATTAAACAAAACTTTTCCTCTGAATATCTATGTGACATTTTTCATCTATATGAAATAATCCCTAAAAATATTCCTAATAAAGCTTTTGAGGGACAATTCCTGACAAATATTCATCTTTCATTAGTCAATCCTTCCAAAGGAAAGTCAAGATAGGTGAAGCTTCAATGGGATGACTTCTGGAAAATTATTATTTGCCTTTTCTGTTCATTTAAAGTTAGAGATGCATTATGGAAATAGGTTGCCATTCTATCATAAGCAAGCAAGCTAGATAAAATTCTAAGATGAGATTGTTGTAGATGGTTGTCAATATATCATATCATCAACTTGTCATGCCATATGGAGTTACTAAATAAGATTATCAATATAGAAAAAGAAGGTATGCTTAGGTGATTTGGCTTTAGGTGTTTGCTCTTTCACTTTTGGTCTATCTTTAACAAACTTATCGAGATTTATCATTGAAGTTCAAGGAGAGTTCTTAGCTTGTGCTCTATATGCTCTTCGAGTACTTATAATGCTCATTGTTAACTGAATAACTAGTGATTTTGGAGTAGTTTGAAGGATGCTTTCATTAAGCCACCATCGATACATGCTTTAGTATTGGAAGTATCATTCTTGAAAACTTAAGTATTAATAAGAAACCAAAGGAAAAATGATACACCTTTAATGAGTGTACAAATAAGACAAGAGCTAATCTAGTAAGCATAACAATCTTATATGCTTGGGGCCTATATAAGAGGTCCAATTATCTAAGAGGGATACGTTCAATTAAAGTAGGATTCAACCATATGAGTAGGTAAATTCATATTTAAATGTTAACTAGGACCTAGTTAAGGTTGGATTCAACTCTACTAAGAATAAATAGAGTCCAACCATACTTTAAAGAATTATTATTTATAAAAGAAAGATGGACCAAGGTAAGTTTTCATAATCACTTTCATAGTGCCAATCTTCTTATGTATATAACATCTTTTGGCTTTACTAACTTAAGTGTTAAAGTGTCTCTATCAAAGATATCTTGACTTGTTATTAATTATTTTTAATCCTATCAAGTTAACATCAATGTTGGAACCCCTCCCCGATGGATCACGGGTCCGACGTTCCACGTGACATATGGACGCGCAACCCACGAGGGAGGGATTCCTCACCACGATGGAAACTTGTTTCGGAAATAAATCTGCAAATACATGAACCTTGTGCTTATAACCTTGCAGGGTCCTTAGCTGTAACTCCACATTCGTGGCGAGCGCACACTATTTAAACACCAAAATCAAAGGTTGACTTAATGATATCAATTGTAGCTTTATGCCTCGAGTTTATTTTGAAACAAGAATCGCCTCAAACGGAGTTATATAACTCAAGTTATGCTCAAAAAGCCTAAAAGAGCTCATACTCCAAATATGATCTCCAAACCGACCTCTCACTTACTTTAATGCAAAATTTTTCAATTAAACTCCAAATGGTACCAATTTTTACGGAGAGACAGATGTATGTCTTAGGAATCTAATGGTTCAAGTCTCACCTCAATTGGAGGTCGGATGAGGGAATTATGCCCAAAAGAATCAAGTATGTTCATGCCCTAAATCAGTTTGAACCTCTTTTGGAACGATCACCATAACTTTAGATTTATAAATTATAATTCGTTCATTTTTAGACCATTAGAAAGTAGACATCTAGATCTACAACTTTCATGAAGACCACAAAACGTGATTCGGCCCCTAACAATTTCAAGATTCATCATCTTTCCCGTAGCTGTCCGTTAAATGGACAGCCATGTCCGTTTAACAGACACGTACAGGTGAAAGTGGACACGTTCATACATTTATGGATTTGATTTTGATCTTAAATTGATTTAACAAAGTCCTTGATACAAAACATAACATGGAGGAAATTATGATGAGATCATGATAATAAGATTCTTATCATATGTAATTATGTTAGCATCTAAACTTTCCCTATTAATAGGATTAATGAGGTGGGATATCAATAATCCGAATAGATTAGCACATATTATATTCCTTGATTAGATCAAACAGTAGATCTCATAAGTTGTAGATATAAGTTGTTTAGAGTTACCATATAGATGCTTACTAAGGGTAGTAAGTACATTAGATTGACCTACTATAAGACAATCATGTGGATATTCTATTCCATTTTCAATGATAGTCTCATCATAGCAATGGTGTAACTATCTTTTGACTTAAGATGCTCAAGGATATCTCAGATACTGATCCTGTGCTTTGATTCCATTCATTGGTGCCTTTTAGGGGTTACTCATAGGATGGTGATTGGGTATAGCTTGAGGTATTCGGAGGTAATTGAGTAACTAATAAAGGATTCACCACTCTTAGTAGAAGAAGATGTTACCCATAACCTCTTTTTGGGGTCATTACTCGAGAGTCTCTAACTATAGTAGATATGTCTTATGAAGAGAGTCTTCAATGATATATAGAGTAATAAGATCCCCAGGATAAGATCTAAAAACACTTGGACTAGATGTGACGTAGTTAGTCTAGTGGAAGTTGACACCTTGACCATACTCTAGACCAAGTGGGGTATAGATGGTGAAAGACGAATTGTACAACAATATTGTATATGGTCGTAGTCAAACCACTAACTTTCTGGTCAATTGGGGGTCATGAAGTATTGCTAGATACTGCTCTTGACTTACTTGAATTAAGTGTTAATTAAAGTGGCCAACATAACTGGGAACCTAATGGGTCACACATATAGGAGATCCAAAGGATGAGTAAAATGATCTTGAATGGTGATTCAAGAAATGAGAGAGTGTTTAGGATTGTATCGTAATGTGATCATGGCAGAAAACGTTGCATGGAACATATTAGGAACAATTGTTGTTGGCTTCTATTAATGCATGATATTCATGGTCATTAAATTCCCATAACTTCCATTAATGCATGCTCTTAATGGTCATTAACTTCCCATAATTTCCATTAATGCATATTATTCATGACCATTAACTTCCTATAACTTTTCATTAGTGATGGGGGTTATATAAGGCCAAATGGTGTAGAAAATTGAGATGATTTTCGTGTATCTTATGTAAGACACAAGAAAAGAAAAAGAAAGGTTCTTTTTCTTACACACGCGCTTTTTCTCTCTAACTCTCTCAAGAGTTTTTGTCTTTGCTAGCACAAAGAAAGAATTCTAGCCATCTCCTAGTGAGGTTTCATCCTTCTATCTTCATGTGGACTTTTATTAGAGATGGTCTACGTTGATCATTGTAGTTTACAACAACCCAATGCGAAAAAGATTCAAGAACAAAGGAGATCATCAAAAAGGTATGTAAACGTCTTACATTTCATGTTTTTCTTTTTCTATATTTATATGCATACGTAGATCTAGTTTTTGAGGTTTTGTTTTATTCCACTGCGTATGTTTGATATATATTATGTATGAGATGCATGATCGGAGCCTAACATTATGAATAATAAAAATTCCAATAGCTAAATTAGTAAATTTCACTTTAAAATGTTAGTCACTTATTTAAATAATTTAAAGTTTACTGAATTAAAAAATCATAAAAGTTGGGCACTTTAAGATTATTTATCCCTTTTAGTTTCCTTCAATCCAAATAAGTTATTATTTACTGGCAAACACTCCCCAAAACTAGAGCAATCTCATCCCAATATTTGTGTATGTTCCTTTGCTTGTTCTTCATTCTTTATATTGTCTTTGGCCATCAATTTGTGTTTCACAAGCCTCCCTTTTTACTTTTCCTTTTAATTTTTTCTTTTATAGTTCAAAAATCATAGTTCTAGGTGGTATATAAGTAGCAACGTAAGCATGTGTAGGGCACAAACATGTCCACGTAATATGAGCATATATAGGGACTATATAACTCTATGGAGCTTTGTAGTAATCCAGTGATCATGTAAATTTTTTCTTCTTTATAACTTGGTTAAAATAGCTCTAAATTGCCTTCAACTTGTACTAATTCATTCCTTTTACTCCAAGTAAGTGAATTGCAACCTAAACACATAATAAGAATGAACTAAGTACCAAAAACTCCTAAATTAATAAGTAAAATCCATAAATATAAGACTAAAAACATGGTCTATTAAGCATTTATCAAAAGATACAATTTAATAATAAAATAAAAGGAAAACAAATTAAAATAAAATGAAAAGAAAGGATAGAATTGTCAAATCACCTCTAAACAAACAATTCTTTAGACATCTTTTAGTTATACTCCCATTTAAACTGTTGGACCCCGATTTTTAAGTAGAATTTAGAAATAATAATTGAAAAGAAATGAGTGTTATTATGTATATGGTTAGGTATAAAGGCATTTATACTAAAAGGAAATTGATAAGAAAAGAATGATTTTGATTTTGATACCTTCGGGTTTTGAGTAGATTGGTATAGTTTATGAAAATTTAAAGTGAATGAGTTGATTGAAATGGGAGTTGAAAATCAAGAAATAAAGAAAGAAAGTGAGAAAATTTGAAGAATTATGAAAGTTGACTTTTGGAGATATAAAGTTTGACTTGAGAGTTGACTTTTTGATTTGGGTTGAATTAGAGAAAATGATCTACATGAAACTTGTAGATTATGTTGAGAGCTTTCTGTC
>JANSVB020000415.1:2239354-2250714 GCA_025504935.2 Erythroxylum haughtii
ACAAAATTTATTTATAATCGTGCATGGGTTTTGAATTTGATGAGAAGGGAATTTACCAATGGTAGGAATTTGTGTCGTCCTGCTGTGACAAGATTTGCAACAAATTTCTTATCACTTCAGTCATTTGTTTTGATGAAGAATGAGTTAAAGCAAATGTTTACAAGTGATAAGCGGGTTGCATCTCAACATGCTAGGTCTAATGTTGGAATGGAGGTTTGTACTATCATACTAGAAGATAAAGAATTTTGGTCGCAATGTCAATTCGTTATCCGAGTTTGTGAGCTTTTGGTGAGGGTGCTTTGGTTGGCTGATAGTGAAGAAAAGCCAACAATGGGATATATTGTTGATGCTATAGAGAGAGCGACGGAAGCAATTAAGGCCAATCTGAAAAATAGGCCTTTTTTATACCTACCATATCCCTCAATCATTAATGATAGAAGGCAGAGATAACTTTCTTCTCCATTGTTTTTAGCTGGGACATTTTTTAATCCTAGTGTGTATTATAGACTGGATGTTGAAAAGCAAGCTGTAGTTAGTAGAGGAATGCTTTTCACAATTACAAAAATTGTTCCTAATTTAGTAGAGGAATGCTTTTCACAATTACAACAATTGTTCCTAATGACCCAATGCAAGAAATTTTAAGTGAACAAATGGAGCTTTATAAGTCGTGTAATGAAGATTTTGGAATGTCGCTTGCGATTCGACAAAGAGGAAGACTTTCGTCAGGTATTACTTATTTCCTATTTCTTATTTATTGAAAATTATTTATCACTTTATTTTGTTTATAACACTATTTTTGTTATCTTATAACTTGCAATTTCTTGGTGGGATCAACTCGGATGTGGTGTTCCAGAATTGAGAAAGTTTGCGATTCGAATTTTAAGTCAATGTGTGAATGCAACTGGGTGTGAACGAATGAATTTATCTATTCCAAGAAAAGGAATAGATTGGAGCATAAGAGGTTGAATGACTTGGTTTATGTTTGTTACAATTTAAAGCTTCGGGAAAGGTATGTTATTTTCATTATTAATTTTGATATAATTTCTTATAATTTTCTAATAATTAAATTTAATTGTTTACTAGGAGTCTTAATAACATAAATAGTTCAACTGATCCAATTGCCATTGATAATATTGATGTTTTGGCGGATTGGGTTTCTGAAGAACTCAATTTGGTTTATGTGAATGATTTGGATTTGGAAGATAATCTTGAATGAGAATGCATTGACATGTCATTTGGTGCATTAAATTTGAATAATAATGATGATGAAGCTTCTCTCAATAATAAGGATTTTGTACCAAATGATCACTGGGGTCAGTGCAGTTCTAGCGGGTTTCCTACTATTGAAGATTGAATTAAGGAAAACGCATGGCTCTTATAAAAACTTTTTGATCTTACAAATAGGCAACATGTATATCAAATCTTAGTAGATAAAAACTACAATTTTAAATAATAGGAATTAACTTGAAAATTGAAACATGCAGATAACCACATAGTGAACATATGGCATGGACTTATACAATTATGGGTGCAATCATAGTTGAAGAAAGAGATAAAGAATGAATCAATCCCATTATATGAATCCTATTATAAAAGGATGAAGTTTCTTATAGTGTTATACACGATCAAGAAGCATCTAAGATTTGCTTTCCTTTTTCTTCTTTAGTCTTTAATGAAATAAGTGGCATGCCCATTTCAAATAAAAAAGGTGCATATATTTAATTCTAAGTCCCTAGGTTTTTATTAAACGAGTCCCTAGGTAAGACAATTTCTTCATTCGAAAATAAACAATCTAGTAATGGGATATTATTGTCTTCAATAGGTTGCTGGTTGGGCACACCTAAGATGTAACATCCCGTCACCGATGTGACTTATTTAAGATACTTGCAAAGTACAGTTAGGAGCTAAAGTATATTGAGTATAATAATACATGTATTGAACTCTAAAGCTATGTTTGGTTGAGGGTTAATTAATAGAATGGAATAGAATGTAATATTATTTCATCATTTTGGAGGAGAGTTTATAATGAAATGGAATGAGATGGAAGAGGAGGATTTTACATTGCATCTCATTATATCTTAAACAGAAAAATGAGAAACTTTTGATTTGGAGGGTTTATGATGAAATGTAAAATGATAAACAACTTTTTAGCAAATTACATTATAAATCTTTCTTCTAAATAACATTTCACTATATTACATTACGAAGCCTTCTATCCCTCCCAAACAACAATTTTCTAATATTACATTGATTTACATTCTATTTTATTATAAACCATTCTATTCCATTAAAAACTTTATGTTTAGCAAAACATAGCCAAAGTTGTTGGCTCACTAAATAACTTATACGAAATATGCTATTTCTTATTATGTATATTATTTAATGTGTATTCGAAACATAGCGATTATAAATTTCATTAATATAAAAATGTAAGTTACATTAGTTTTGGTTATCAATATATTCTCTTTACTTGGAAGATAGTATAAATGGATTCACACAAGCAAGAAGGTTGGAAGAGGATAATTTTTATAATTATCTACATCATATTTTCTTTTACTACGTTATTTCATAATAGAATAAGGTTGTTAATGTGTACTTTTTAAAGTTCTTATTTGTTTTTTATTCAGGTCCTACAATTTTGATTTTCTTCTTTCTTAAATATATTTATAGTTAGGGATGATAAATGGGCCTGAGTTGTAACGAACCAGGGTTCGAATCCGATCGGGTCTCAAGTTGGGCTTGAGTTTAGGCTATTTAAATTCAACTATTCTAAACAAAACGTCGTCTTTTTTCTTGACAATGACAAGTCGTTTTGCACTTATGATTAACAAAATTGATTGGATTGATTCGAGATCTGTCTTCATTAGGTAAGGTTCGGGCTGAGCCTAAATTGGATGATTCATCCCTAGTTATAGTTATCATAAAGAAATAGTAAATGCAAAATAAGTACTAAATAATATTCTTCTAATTATGACGCAACTTGTATTGGTTACTTTTACTTAGAGTATGTTTGGTTAGTCGTAAAGTTTTTAATGGAATGAAATGAAATAAAATAGAATGAAATGATTTCAAATGGAATAGAACGGAACGTAAATGGATATAATATTAGAAAATTGTTATTTGAAAGGTGAAAGGGTTCATAATATAATATAGTAAAATGTTGCTTACATGAAGGGTTCATAATATAATATAGTGTATCATTTTACATTTCATCCTAAACTTTCATATTAAAAGTTTTTTATTTTTACTAATTAGGATGAAATGAGATATAACATGAAACATTTCTCTTCCATCTTATTTTATTCTATTATATTATAAAATTTCCTCCCAAATAATGTTAATATTATAACGTAAACTTATGCACTAATTTGTGTCATCGCCACAGACATGAAGTTCTGAAGGCATTGTGCGCAGCACTTAGACAGCCTCCTTAAACCCTAGACGTCCATTCACTCTCTCCCACAAACAGCCGTTAAGAAAATGTTGTCTTCTCTTCGCCTACGTCATCTCTGCACCGCGGCCACCACAGCCACGAACACTAACGCCGTTAACTCCACCTCCTCAATGTCCATCTCCAAAGTCAAGTCCAAACTACGATCCGAGTTCGACCCCGACAAGGCTCTGCAAATATATTCCTCCGTCTCCGGCAAAGACTCCTCTCTTCTCTCGACCCGTTACTTGCAGGACCTTACCGTCCGGAGACTTGCGAAGTCCCAACGGTTCGCGGATATCGAAACCCTTATTGAAGCCCAGAAAAAGGATCCCAAAATCGAGCAAGAGCCTTTTGTTTCTACGCTTATTCGATCCTATGGTCAGGCGGGTATGTTCGATCAAGCGTTGAGGACTTATGAGCAAATGGGTCAGTTCGGTGCTTCTCGAACTGTGATTTCTTTCAACGCGTTGTTGTCTGCTTGCACTCGATCGAAGTTGTACGGTAAAGTTCCCGTCTTGTTCAACGATGTTTTGTCGAAATATGGAATCTTGCCTGATTCTGTTTCTTACGGGATTTTGATTAAGAGTTACTGCGAGGCAGGAATGCCCGAAAAGGGTGTTGAGAGATTGAGGGAAATGGAGGAAAAAGGAGTGGAAGTGAGTGCTGTGACTTATACTACTCTTGTGAGTGCGTTTTATAAGAAAGGAAAAAGTGGAGAAGCGGAGAGGTTGTGGAGTGAGATGGTGCAAAAGGGGTGTGAATTGGATGTTGCAGCTTATAATGTGAAGGTGATGCATGCCCAAAGTGGCGAACCTGAGAAAGTGAAGGCAATTATTGAGGAAATGGGGAGCTTGGGGTTGAAACCGGATACAATTAGCTATAATTACTTGATAATTAGTTATTGTAAGAGTGGAATGATGGAGGAAGCTGAGAAAGTTTATAAAAGCTTGGAGGAATATGGGTGTAAACCAAATGCATCCACTTTCAGGACTTTAGTTCATTACTTGTGTAAGGAAGGGGAATATGAGAAAGGGTATAAGATTTTTAAGGAAAGTGTGAGGGTTCACAAGATTCCGGAGTTTGCTATATTGAAGGGTTTGGTAGAGGGATTGGTAGCAAAGAAGAAGATGAAGGAAGCAAAAGGATTGATACGCACAATTAAGAAGAAATATCCTCCAAATCTTTTGAATGCATGGAAGAAAGTTGAAGAAAATCTTGGACTGACTTCTGCTAATGATTCGAATCCTGAAGTCAGAGAAGACCAAGAAGCTGCAGTATAGCAGTCTCAGGAAATTCTTTCGGGTCATTAAGATATAGATTAGTTCTTAATTTCACCACTACAAGTGTTTCAAATTTGTTAGATTACTTTGAAGCATGTAAGTTTTTAGCCATGTTAACTAATGTTAAGTGTTTCAAATCCTCCATGAAGCATTTTTCCTCGTACAATTATAAGAGCATCTCCAAATATCGGGCAGGAATCTCCGAATAAATTGTATTGCACACACCCTGTTTACTGTGGTTTGTTTCTGATACATCATTTATGTTTTGTAGTCAATGGTTGTTTTCTTCCCAAGCTTGTTGGTGCTTTCGGACAGGAAAGTTGCATGAATCATGTCATGTCCGGAGCAAAAATTTGTTGGAGAAGGCCTTCAACACATTTTCTGACCCTTAGTAGGCAATGGTACTTATTGACCATTCTAGCAGATGCTATCAAGGATTTCATTATTTATCCATGGAATCTTAATGCTTGTTTAAACAAGCTGGTTACGTACTTCTTACCTTGTGGAAATTGAAAAAAAAAAGCTATATGCATAAGTTGAATCTTGGGGAGTTTTCTCCTTATAATTCTATAATGTTTGTAATGGTAAATCAATTGATATTTGCAGATTTAAGTTTTAATCATTTCACGCAGCAGCCACCATGGCATTTGAGCTGTGAGATTGTTTATACAATTCGAAATGGCAAAGCCCTTCTACTCCCATCCGCCTTTTCATCCATTTTTACCCTCATCAACACTCACCTAAGTATCTAATCAACGCCAGTGCGATGGATTATACCAAAATCAACAAATCAAAACCAAGTATGTGAGAACCAATTTTTTTCTTTTTAAATTAGGGTTTCATTTTTCGGCTTGATGAACATTGCTAATCTCTAATGGGCCTCCCTGTATTTGGTATATTATTATTTGGGCCTTGGGTTGGCCCAATCTCGAAATTGTTTAGAATAAGAAAGGAGAGGGTCACACGAGAGTTGCAGAGACAGAGATCGCAAGAAAATCATGACTACTCGAATCGCTCCAGGTGTCGGAGCCAATTTACTCGGCCAACACTCCGCCGAGAGGAACCAGGACGCCACCGCTTATGTCGGCAACCTCGACCCACAGGTTCTCTCTGTCTCTTTCTCTCTCAATGATGTCTGGTTCCTCTTTATTCTTCTTCTTCTCACATTCCCTGGGCTTTTCCCTTTTAATTTTGTGATGTTGCAGGTTGCTGAAGAATTACTATGGGAATTATTTGTTCAAGCAGGTCCCGTTGGTATGTGGTTTATGTGGCTTTGAAGTCATTGGCTTAGGTTTATATCTATGGTTTTTTGCGAATTGGGTTTTCATAGCCTGCTTATTCTTCTTTGCTTCAGTTAATGTTTATGTCCCCAAGGATAGAGTAACCAATCTTCATCAAGGTTATGGATTTGTTGAATTCCGGAGTGAAGAAGATGCTGATTATGTGAGTGGTTCTGTATACTCATGTATTTTATTTGAGCTTGTTTAGCGCATACATGCTTTAAGCTGTATATATAATTTGTGACGTCTATGCAGGCAATCAAGGTTTTGAATATGATCAAGCTTTATGGGAAACCAATACGTGTAAACAAGGTACAACTGTTCATATTTTTCTCTAATTATCATAATTATTTCCTTCAGAATTTGAAACTAAGATGGAGGATAATTGCGGAGAACTTATCCAGTTTAAAACTCATACTATTCTTTCTACCCGATTTAAGATGGTTGTTATGGTTTTTGTTACCTTGCTTTCGTATTCAGGCATCACAAGATAAGAAAAGCTTAGATGTTGGAGCAAACCTTTTTATTGGAAATCTTGATCCTGTAAGCAATGCAGTATTCTTCAAAAAAAAAAAAAAAAACTACGTGTGTCCACAATGCATATCATCATTTCTGATTTTTTTTGGTTAATGTCTTTGTTTTTGCAGGATGTCGACGAGAAGCTTCTTCATGATACTTTTAGTGCATTTGGAGTGATCGTTACCAACCCTAAGGTCATCCTGCTCCTGTCTCACAGTTGCTTTAGATATTGCATGAGTTTTAAGCACTATGAGCTTTGAAAGAAACTAGAAATGTTTATGGAATCATTTTATGAGCGTGCAGTCTATATGAGTTAATTCATGCAAGAATACATTTCTATTCATCAGGTTCTTTTATGTCTTTGTGTGTGTTTACCATTTCTGGTTTGTATCAGTGTTTGTGCACTTTGAAATAGGCAGCTATGTGATGTTGAGGTCTCTGTGAATAATTACAGCGATGATTGATGCTATCAATATTTTGACGATTATCTGAAATCACCTAATGTTCTAGATTAAAAAATGCTAATTTTAAGTCTCTCGTGGCTTGTTGACCTAATACACTGGACACAGTTGAATTTGTATTTTAGCTTTAACACCATTAGCACTCGTTGCTCTACACATAAGATAATATGTGATTCAAGTGATTGCAATTGCTTTATGATGTGATATTTTAATTTGTCACAGCATTGGTGCTTATTTGTGATTATATTCTGATATGTGGAGGTTTGCAGATAATGAGAGATCCTGAGACTGGAAATTCTCGTGGTTTTGGTTTCATTAGTTATGACTCTTTTGATGCATCTGATGCAGCCATTGAGGTAATATCTTTGCTTAGATATTTCTCTTTCCTGTAGATCTGCTTAATAGTTCGTTAGTTTTGTTGGCTGAAAGATCTGAAACGAACCATGCATTTAGCTGACAGACTGTCGGGTTGATATGATAATTGATTGAGTCAAATTTCTGCACCTTCATTTTATCTAATGTTAAATAAAGCACTAATTGGAAGAAGTCTGGGTCTTCACAGGCAATGAATGGTCAATACCTGTGCAATCGTCAGATAACAGTTTCATATGCATACAAGAAAGATACGAAAGGGGAGCGCCATGGTACTCCTGCAGGTGAGGCCTGATACTTTGTTTTCTTTAGATGCCTGTGTACTGAGAAATCCTTTCAAATTTTGGTTAATGACTATAGCTGGCCTAAGTTTTTGCTTATTCTTTAATTCCTGCTGTCGATTAGAGAGAGTTCTGGCTGCAAGCAATCCAGGTGTGCAAAAGAGCAGACCTCATACTCTGTTTGCAAGCGGACCTCCGACACTTCCAAATGTTCCTCAAGCCAATGGCCCTGTTGGTGCACCGGTGCCTCCACGTCCATTCTCAAATGGAGTTGTTGCCCCAGGGTCTGTTCCAGCATTCCGTCCTCCACCTCCAAGTGCAGCATTTCCTCCGATGCAAGTAGCTGGACAACCTTCTTGGCAAGGTCAACCACCCCAACCTGGCCAAACAATGCCATCTTCTGTCATGCCTCCACCTCCAAGCCAGTTCCGAACCCCTCCTCCAAACATGCCACCACCCCCTCCCCAGGCAGCTGCTGTCCTTCAAAGGCCTCCCCCACAGCCAATGGGAATGCCCCAACCACAAGTCTGGCGGCCACCGCCACCCCCACAACAATTGTTAGGAAGGCCTCATATGATGCAGATGATGCAACCACCTCCTCCTTCCAATATGCTTCCGCCACCACCACCATCAAGTTGAAGACTGACGCTAGAATTCTTAAAAGTTGTCTGTAAGACCTGTCTTGTTTCTTGAATCATCTGTTGCATACAATAGGAAATTTTGTTTTGCAGTTAGGTTGGCAGATGAGCCATCATAAACTTCATTTTAGAAACGTTAAATTCAACGATGACTAGTTTTTCTTTGTTGCCTGTGAAGTCTGGTATGTGGAAGCAATAGTTGGACCTCATTATTCTGCTGAGTGCCGGGCATTAACTCTTTTCTTTTTTCTTTTTTCATTTTACAAAATGAGGCCCATTATGTGCCAAAATTGTCTTTCAAACCTCAGACTCAGAATGAACTTATTGCCCGGAGCTTTCCACTCGATGGTGGGTTTAAGTTGCGGATGGTAAGTTTGTAGCGAGATATCCACGGGCTTTTTTTTTTTTGGTTTACAGTGGAAAACACTCAAAGCTTAAAACAAATTAGGCTATTGCATGGCTCTTGGGTACACAGCTCCTTGCTTGTCTGGTAAATAAAATGCAGAACTGACAATGGAGGCTCTTGCAGTATATGGATGCCTGGGTTGGATGCCTGGGTTGGCTAGGATTACGAGGGCAACCAAAGTATTTAAACATTAGTTTTTTTCATGATGCACGTGCTGAAGTTGTACCTCTCAATCTTTTTAAAATAGCTTGCGGGTATCTGTCAACAAAAAATTATTTCTGTCAATTTCGGTAGTGGAAGAGGATAGAAGATTAATGACTTCTAAGGAGTCTACCTCGAGCATGATATGGCAGTATCTCAACGACCAAGCCAAGGGTGAGGTCCAAGTGGACTCCCCAGAGTTTTGTTGTAAGTGTGATGTAGAAATCCGCCACATCACTGTCCATGCTAATCACAAATTAAACCGCTAGTGGAAGCTCTTGACGACACTGGCTTAACTGCTTCGTTTGTGTTGAACTTTATCTAGTCTTTTGGTGGTTTGGACCACCCATTGGACTGTTCGCCGATAATCCCTGAGTGGAAAAAATACAACGTTTCACTACCCTCATCCTAATTATCCATTCCACAAACTCCTTCACGACTCTCGTACCATCATCTGGCCAAATAAAATCAACTTCAGAAATACTTTTATTGCGCAAATTCTAAAGCATCTAACAAACGAAGCCAAAAAGAGTAGCCCAATCTCCTTGCACCACCTGAGAGTGTGTCATCATATTGGATTATACCCATCTCTCTGTGTCCTGTTGACCACGTTTAATGCTTTGCCTAGCATTAAGTTGATAATATGAAGAGACTTCACATTGTGCCCGTATATAAAACTTCGTTCGTATTTTGACGACTTATTCAGTATTTTGACTAACACAAATTTAAGGAGTAAATATATATTGGATGTAAGAAATAAACAATTTGAAAAAGCTGAATATTATTACTCATACATGAAATTTAAAGGAAAACAGGGACTGAAGTGAAGTAAACAATTTCCTGACTTACATTTCTATTTATACTAAAAACACTTCCTAAAACAACTAAGCTAATTTTATTAGGAGGTGATAATGATGCTCCTGCTTTATTTTCATAGGTAAAGGTTGGGAGCTACTCTGCACTAATTTGTGATACTCTTCCATAGTGTAAACTTACTGTAAACACACCAAGAGCTCCACGAACTACTTCAGATTTAACTTTGGTAAGTGCTTTAGTAAAGATGTCATGGAATTCATCTTCCGTTCATACTTTCTGCAGCTCAACATCCTGAGTTTGCATTTTCTCGGAGGTAAAATAGAAGTAAATCTTAATGTATGAAATATTGAATTTGTAACAAGTTTTATTGCTCTTTCACTGTCACAGTACATGGGAATTGAGTTGTTGAAAAAAGAAACCATTGTTTGAATAAGTCTTCTTAAGTCATAGTAACTGCTTTGTTTTCCACTACACCATAAAATTGTAAGAGAATTTGTAGTAAAACAGTGTCATATTGTGGAACGTTTGTCATTCATGTCACTAGCCTAGTCTGCATATATAAGAAAATGATATAAACCGCTTGTACATTAATCCATAACTTTGAGGGCCTTCTGCATTGCGAAGAATCCTCTTTGCTGCAACTAAATAACTTTCACATGGTTAACCTATAAGCTGAGAAATAAGTACTCCAATAGAATACGCAATGTCATGTCTTGTGGTAATTAAATAGAATAAACTACCAACAATTATCAGATAAATGTTACGGCTTCCCCTCGTTCTTAGATTACTTTAGGCAAGGTTGCATAGGCATAGGACTTGTCATTCTTCCCTGTACGAAACCACTATGATAAACTTGCCGTATATCCCTTTTAGAGACAAAATATTCAGAAAAAAAATTCTAAATCAGGAAAACAATAAGCTTCACCCAAACTTTTCATTTTAAAACAAATGGACAAATCATCTTGAAGGCAATTAATTTTAACATTATTGTCGGTTGTGGTAATCTCATATCATCCAAATACAACAAGCGTAAAGTGCACATAGTGGGTGTATGCTTAATAGATAATCTCGGATCGACATTTGAAGATATAAGATCCCAAAATTCAACATATTAAGTACTTTTACCATATTAAGCACTTGGAGCTTGCTTGAAGTCATATAATACCTTTTTAAATTAGTATTGTTAGACATTTTTTTGCCCCAAAGGGTAATTTTGTCAATGTCTCTGAAGTTGGACTAACATTAATTCAATTTTAGTTTTTAAATAAATTATCGGTTAAGTTACGTCATTTGATCCGGATAAAGATAATAAAGTGACCCAATAAATGATCTAAATTAATGGGTCGAAGTTCAGGTGGAAAATGGGTCCCGATCAGTGTGGACCGGGTCCATATCGGCCTTGTGATGGGGAAGCCCGATATGGAAGCTATGTATAGGTTAGGTCTCCTGCAGTTACTCATAAGCAAAAGAGAACGTTCATGAGAATAAGGTTCCTGACCTGTTAAGGAAGCTCGGAATGCTGAGGAAACTGTAGAAAGGCCTAGTCCGTAAGTCAGTGAGCGCTTTCCACTAAAGAACCCGGGAGATTCGGAGACGTTTGGAGCTCGAAATTGGCATCGGAAGTCGAGATGGAACCGAATCAAGGTATTCCGCATTACCTTCGTTTTTGATCC
>JANSVB020000415.1:2339889-2351372 GCA_025504935.2 Erythroxylum haughtii
TGACAAGAAAATGAAGGATTTAGGCAAAACACTCTTCTAAACAGTTGTTCGTTTATGTCTTAAGTTTCAAATGAAACTAATTTCATGCAATTTGGTTTGATATTTTGCAAGTTATGCTAAAAATACTACAAACTGTTCCAAACCACGATAGAATCCATAAACTCAACCTTGAGTTAAATTTTTAAACTCTTAGAGACATAATTCAATTTTAATTCCTTCATGAAAAATATAGCCATATGTCTGTTGTTTAATATGAACTTAAAATCATCCCATTTGGATGTCTATAGACCAAGATATGGTAAAAATACAGATTCATGATCAGTAGAAACATTGCATCTGTACATGTCCAACACACTTCAACAGTGTTCATTTCTAACTCTAATTCATCTCTACATCAATTTATGAATCATTAATCATCATACACATAAAATCAAGACATCAATGTATTCATTTCTTTACCTATATTCTAGCATACATATATCACCATTTTATGTCCATTTAACTTCTAACTATCATCAAATATGCTTCCTTCAACAAATCAAGAAAAGTTTATGCATATACTTACTTGTTTAGCTTTGTTTTCTTCAAATCACCAAGAAACCCTAGCTCCTTCAACAACCACAAAAATCAACTTCCAAGGTGAAATGAGTTGGGTCTTTTAGCAAAAAGAAGGAGAAGACAATGAATCTTGAAGAAACAAAGTGAAGGAGTCAGATAAAAATCAACATGGTGAGGTGAGAGTGAGTTTCGTAGATGGAGAGAAAAAATGAGATGATGAGAGCAAATGAACAAAATGAAGAAAAGAAGCAAGTTTCATAAATGATAAGTGAAAGACCACAATATGGTCTTTAATATAGGTAAAAGAACAGTAGATGGTGAGGGGTAATGACACTTGTCACTTTCCTATGGTCTCATTTTGGTCTTTTAATAAGCTAATTCATTTGTCTCCAATTTTTGACCTAATTTTCTTTTAAATCTTTAGTGACATTTGTCATTAAATCTTAATGTCAATTATAAAAATTTTCACTACCAGTGGGCTCTTATTGATACTACTATTCCTCAATTGTTCTATGACTTAGCATTTTTCCTAATCCAAAAAATTCTCGAAAAATTCACAAACTTCACCGAAAATTCTAAATCAATAAAATACACTCTCCAAATCAATTTCCAGCATATAAAGACCACAATTCTCAATATAATACATTTATAATTCAATTATACCTGGACAATGTCAAATGAGTGCATATATAGTCATTTTATTATGCAAAAATTCAAATTCACGTGCATGTATACTATCATTATGCATGAGCATGAAATGCATTCTTTTTAATTTCTCATTGATCTCATATGTACCAATTTTTAGGGTTCTAACTCTTAGTATGGGAACGGGATGTTACACTAATGTTCTTTGTACTATTTTGCTAAAATACTTCATAAAAGATGGAAGCCATATTTATATATAAAAAATTATAGATTAAGTGATAAATGTTTTGATGTAAATAAGCTCACTTATATGAAGGAAATTTCATGGAATGGCTTAAATAATTTCAAATTATTATGATTATGGAAAGTTAACATAATTTAAGTGACCTCACTTATAAAAAGATATTGAAAACTCATAAATAGATTTGTTTCATATAAAAAAGATATAAGTATGTTATGAGTTATACATAAGCATACGTCTTGCAATTTATTTCCTTTAAAATTTAGGTATTATACGATACTTTTAGTAGTATATAGACTCACTTGTACATGTTTAGTTTCTTCTTAGATCCCTTAAAACCATGTCATTCTTAGGTCTTATGGAGAATTACAATCATTATCCATAAGTATGAGAAGAAGAAGTGAGAATATCCATTTTCAATTAGTTCATTATAATCAAATAACATATTTGATCATCAATATTGGACTTAGTCTTTAAACAGTCATGTTGATCACTGAGCACCCAATAAGTCCTTCAATCCCAATGATATTTCTTAGTGTTTTAAGTTAGAGACATAGTATTAAAGTTTAAAAAATATGTAGATTATTATGAAATGCACTTTATTAAGTAAATCCATTTTTCTCCTCAACTTACGCTTTGAATTTCTATTGATAAACTGATAGAAATTTGTAAGATCCTAAAATTTAAGTTTTTGACATTTATTAATTGATGGAAATTAAAACTTTAGAAATATTTATTTATGTATTAATTAAGTTAGATATTGATATTATACGTTATAAAGCGTATGATTTATTAAATAAGGTGACAACACCTAAGAAAGAAGGAAAAAGTTAGTGAAAAACTATACTTGGTTAAGTTAGATATTGATATTATATGTTAAAAAGTGTATGACTTATTAAATAAGGTGATAACACTTAAGGAAGAAGGAAAAAGTTAGTGAAAAACTATATTTAGTTAGGTTATTGTCGTCACTGAACATTGTTTAATATTTTGGTCATAAATTTTGATAAAAAATATTGAATTGATGTGATTCAAAAGATTAAAGAAAGATAAGAGATTTATGTACAATTCATAAGTATACATTTAAGGTTGATTTTGGTTTATATGTCAATTGTTGTACCCTATAGTTAGAATAATGTTAGGCATCAAGAAATATTAGTCGATTATTATCTCTTATTATTCAACTAGTATGTTCATAAATTACTTTTTAAAGATTGTTTTAAACAATAATATTCATCATTTTTATAAAAAAAAACTTTCAGAAGTGAAAAAACTATGAGAGAAGATTTGAAAGGAAAATCAAAAGAGAAAAAAACGTTATTTATATGGAATTCACTAACATTCACTACGTTGGGGTAATTTTTTAACAGTTTACAAGTATAGAAAAAAGATATTTAAAGTACTTATAGTAGGGAGGAGTATAGGAGTAAGACAAAGTAGTCAATTTATGGTTAGAATGGTGCCTTTGGTATAGCTAGAGGTTTGGTAGAATTGGTAGTAGACGTGGTAGTAGAGGAGTTGGACGAGGATGGGTATAGGTACTAATGGGACATCCTTAGCACAAGGTCAAACTCAAGCAATGATATACCATATGACGAGGGTGGAGGCACCCACAACCAATGATGTAATTTCTAGTACGATTTTATGTTTTGATATTAAAGCTTATGTGTTAGTAAACCTAAGATCTACATATTCTTACATTTATGTAAAGTTTGCTTCTAGAGTTTAGGGGGATGTTAGTCCATTAGGATATGACCTAGCAGTATGGTTGCCAGTAGGAGACTGTGTGGTGGTAAATAATGTAAGGAGATGGATACCAGTGAGGAATGGTGGACTAGAGCTATTAACTAACTTAATAGTGATGGATTTAAGAGAATTTGATGTAATTCTTAGGATGGATTAGTTGCCACAACATTAGGTTATAATGGATTGTTATATAAAGAAGGTGATGATAGTCTCTGGGTAAATAAAAAGTGATATTCATAGGGGATCGCAAAGTGGTCTTAGTATGTGCGATTATGGACATGACTGCTAGACGGTTGATATTGGATGGATGTAAGGCATATCTAGCTTGTAGTATAGATATGAGGGAGGTGAATCTTCGGTTAGAGGATATTCCTGTGGTGAGGAAATTTTTAGAGGTATTCTTAGATGATTTACCAGGTTTACTCCCTCAACAAGAGATAGTTTTTACCATTGAGACTATGCCTGGAGTTGAACCAAATTTTGTTACACCTTACAGGATGGCTACTATCGAATTACATGAGTTAAAAAGGAACTTAGAGGAGTTGCTAAAAAAGGGATTTATTAGACCAAACACATCATCTTGGAGAGCTCCAGTGTTATCTGTGAAGAGAAAGGATGACAGTATGAGCCTTTATATGGTTATGACAGCTAAATAGGGTAATCGTGAAGAACAAGTACCTATTACTAAGGATAGATAATCTTTTAGATCAGTTGAAAGGAGTCGTCATATTGAAATAAGATTAAGATAATAACAGATAAGGATGGCAGAGCTAAGTATTCCCAAGCTAGTTTTTTATACTTAGTATGGACATTATGAGTTTTGATGCCTTTCGGGTTAACTAATTCTCCAGTCGCATTTATCGTAATGATGAGCAGAACTTTTCATGAGTATCTAGATCATTTTGTGATAGTATTCATTAATGATACATTTGTGTTTTCAAGGAGTAAAGAGGAGTATGAGCAATATTTGATAATTGTGTTACAGATACTAAAGGAAAGATAATTATATGTAAAGTTTAGTAAGTGTGAGTTTTAGATGGAGCAGGTAGTTTCCTCGGACAGGTGGTGTCCCGAGAGGGAGTGATGTTTGATCTTACCAAGGTAAAAGCAATTATAGAATGGAAATCACCTAGAAATACATTAGAGGTAAGGAGTTTTCTAGGACTTGTTAGTTATTACTAGAGATTTGTAGAAGGATTTTTATGATAAATAGCCCATTGACCAAGCTATTGAAGAAAAGAGTTTAGTTTGAGTGGACCGATTAGTGTTGGGAGAGTTTTGAGGAGATTAAGGGTCTGTTGGTTGAGGGTTTTATAATGGAATAGGATGGAACGTAATACAGTTCCATCGTTTGAAAGGAAGTTTATAATGAAATGGGATGAAATCAGAGGATTTCATGTTATGTTCCATTCCATCATAAATAGTGAAAATAAGAAATCTTTGATTCAGGTGATTTATGATAGAATGTAAATTAATAAATATATATTACCTAATATACCATCAATAATTTTTTATAATACCAATCATTTCTTACCCTACCTTAATAACAACTAACACAACACAATAATATTTTTATATAATTAACAATAAATTGTATATAATTAATAATAAAATAATAATTTTTTATTAATAAAAAATAGAAAAATATATAAAAACTTATTCTTTAATTTTTTGTCACAATGCCGTGACATGTTTTTGGTAAGTCACAAATATATTTCTATATAAGTAAATTATTTTTAAATATAAATCAAATAGAATTAAATAATATTTAATATAATAAATTTTATTAAATAATTAATAATATTATTTTATATAATTAATAATAAATTGTATATAATTAATAATAAAATTTTATTAATGAAAAATAGAAAAAATATATTAAAAATTATTGTTCAAGTCATGACCATGACTTTAATTGTTTGTCACGGTTGCATGACATGTTTTTTGTAAGTCATAGGCTTTTATTGTTTTAAAACCGTAACATTCGAGTGTTTTTGCATTTTCGGTTCTAGTTTGTATGGGAATGTTATATAAGGGTATAATATCATTTATTATATATTACATTCCATTCCATCCATCTTCCAAACAACATTTCATTACATTACATTATGAACCCTTCTATTCCTCCTAAATAACTTTTCACTATATTACATTCCATTTCATTTCATTTCGTTCCATTCCATTAATTAACATCTAACCAAATAGGCCCTAAGCGAATATTGATTTTTTAGCCTAATTTTGGTGTTACCATTTACCATTGAGTGGTGGAGGTTTTGAGGTATATATTGATACTATTCAGGTAAGTTTGGGGTGTGTATTGATGCTACATGGAGAAGTGATAGCTTATGTCTCTCATTAGCTGAGATTATATGAGTCGAATTATCCCACCCATAATTCGAAGTTAGCGGTGATTATGCATGTTCTTAGAATTTGGAGACATTATTTGTATAGGGAGAGATTCCCAATCCTTACAGATCACAAGAGCCTTAATTATATCATAACTCAAAGAGAGTTAAACATAAGGTAGAGAAGATGCATCAAGCTACTGAAGGATTATGATTGCACAATTGATTACCATATAGAGAAGGCTAATGTAGTGGAAGATGCTTTGAATAGGAAAAACTCAAATATGATGGCTAGTTTGAGTAGACATAGTATGACTCTATTGGTGGAGTTAAGAATATTAGATGTGAGATTAGAAATTGCTTGTGTGAGTGGTTTATTGCAACATTACAAGTTTAACCATATTTGAGAGAAAGGATTAAAGAGGCATAAGTTCATGATTCTTATCTGATGCAGATGAGAGAGAGTGTGTAACATAATAAGGGACTAATTTTTTAGTATGAGCAAATGGAGCGTTAGTGATTAGGAGGCGAGTTTGAGCGCCATATGCAGATAGACTATGAGAGGATATTTTCAAGGAAACTCATAGTGCACCATATACTATACATCTTGGTACTGCAAAAATGTATCAAAACCTAATACCTTATTACTAGTGGCCAAAAATGAAGAAAGATGTAGCAAAATTTATATTGGGGTATTTGATCTGTTAACAGGTCAAGACAAAGTATCAAGCACCAATAGGGAAATTAAGACCTTTAACCATTCGATCGTAAAAATGGGAGAAAATTGTGATGAATTTTGTAGTAGCTTATCGAGGACCAGATGTAGACATGATTCAATTTGGGTGATTATGGATAGGTTAACTTAATCAGGTCATTTCTTACTTGTACATTAGGTAGACCCCCTTGGAAAAGCTTGTCAAGTTGTATGTTGATAAGATTGAGAGATTATTCTAGTGTCTATTATGTGAGATCAAGATCCACAGTTTAGTTCCCAATTTTGGATAAGTTTATGGACAACTTTATGGACTAGGTTGAATTTGAGTACTGCATTTCACCCTTTATCAGATAGATAGTTAAAGCGTGTGATATATACATTAGAGGATATGATAAGAGCTTGTATGCTAAACTTTTAAGGGTGGTTGGGATAGATATCTAGCTTTGATGGAGTTTGCGTATAATAATAGCATCAGTATGGCACCATTTAAGGAACTAATGGTAGCCCGTGTAGAGATATGATATATTGGGATATAGAGGTTGCCAGATTATTAGAGGAACCAGGGTTGGTTTAGGAGACGATGGAGAAAATAAAGGTGGTAAGACAATGATTAAAGGAAGCTCAGGATTTGTAGAAGAATTATGCTAATTAATATTATCAGGAGATGGAGTATAATATTGGAGATATGGTATTTTTACCAGTATCACCTTAGAGGGGAATTTTACGATTTGGTAGGAGAGGAAATTTGAGTCCAAGATACACTATATGAAATTGTACAACATACGGGGCCATTAGCTTACATATTACCATTACTACTAGAGTCAGCATAGATTAATGATGTGTTCCATATATTGATGTTAAGATGGTATCAACTGGATCCTAGCCATGTTATATCGAGGTCTAAGATCAAAGTTACAAATGATATGACTTATAAAGAGGAGCCAATGGAGATATTGGATAGACAAATTAGGACATTAAGGAGATGGGAGATTGTGATAATGAGATTTTTGTAGAGTCATCAACATTGTCCAAGAGAGATGATTTGGGAGGTAGAGGATGAAGTTCGATATCAACATGGAGGTAGAGGATGAAGTTCGATATCAACATTCTCATTTGTTTAGATCCTCATGTATGTAATTTAATTTTAAGGATAAAATTCTTTTAAGGGGAGAATTGTAAAGCCCACAAAAGGAAACAAAAGAGCCCAGCCATTATTAATCAACGCAGCCTATAAAACAAATAAACAAAGGGGTATAAATAGAAGACAACAATTGGGAAATTAAGCACTCAACAAAAAAGAGTTATCTTCTTCTTCTTCCTCTCTATTTTTTCTAGTTGGTAAGTGTTTAAATACACCATTTTTCTCCTACATGTGGAACGTTTCTCATGTATTCCCTCATTTTGATTGTTTTGTCGCAAATTATGAGAAAATTGTGGAGGTTAACAACCCAAAAATCTCTTGTAAATGCATAGACTTTACATAAGTAAAAATTTTTCTGCAACAATTATATGCCTTTTCTTGTGAGTTTTAGTCATCCAACACTAGTTTATAGTTAGATTGTATATTATGATTGATTGGAACAATAAATTGAAGTCTTGAGAAAAATAAAAATAGAGAAAAGGTGGCTAGAAAATAAAAGAAAATAAAAGAAAAATAAGAGGTAGGAGAAGAGGAAAGGGTGAAGAAGAAGGCAATTTAGGAAAATTTAAGTTATCTTAAGGGGCAAAATTAGAATGTAAAAATTTAAGGATAAAATTGAAATTTAATTCTAAGAAGTATAACTTTATATGAATAAAAATAAATGAGGGTAAAATAGGACTTTTAATAGTTAAGGTTATTTTTGTAATTATGGTTGTTAGGTTAAGTAAGGATTTGATTTTAATAATTAAGAATAAAGTGAAAAAGAGAATAATGTTGGATTATTAAGTATAATTGAGATGAAAATTTTCTTAAATTAGCCTAATAGAATTTGTCATGTCTAGATCCACAATTCGAATTTAAGGAGTAAATTGAATTATCAATTAGTTGGGTCAAGTAAGGATAACCTTATACTACACTCTTAGAATAGTGCACAATTTTTGAAATTTTGAATTTTTTATTAAAAATTATTTTATAGTGAATTATATTTTAAATTAGTCATTGATTAAATTAATGATTAATAGATGATTATTTATGTCAATAATTAACAAAGTACAAGGTATTTCAATTTTATATTTTATTACGTGTTATGAGGTGTATCACTTGTTAATTCAGCAAAAAATGTGTTAATAGGTTGTGAATAAATGATGTAAATCGTGAATCTGTTACTTGCCAAGGATAGCTACAAACGTTGGTCATAGATTGATAGGTTGGTTAAATATGAGCGAGTAATAGCTAGGTATCTGCCTGTAGAACGAGAACTAGGACATCCTTAGTCCTGAAAATATCTTGTGCTGATGGCCAGATATCAAAGTGGTATTGAAAAATCCCAAGTCTTGGGATATCCTGTGTTGATGGCTAGGTACTAGAGTAAAACTAGGGTACTAAATTAGATCGAGAAACTGAGATACCTTATGCCGACATTTATACACCTAGTTACGTTTCTACTTAGTGAGATATTATAATGAGTAGAGATGAGTCGACAGACCATTGAATATAAGCTTTTTAGGTTAAGTAGGGCCTAGGCAATTTAATTAATTATAGAATAAAACATAAATGGCAGTAATAAAACAATATTAGTGTTATAGCTTTGATAAAATATTTGTTGGTTGTTCAGATAAGCTAAGTAATAATGTATATTTTAGTATTATATGTATTTTTTAATCACTTGGCTAATTTCTATATATATTGAGTTATTTGATTTTAAGGGTATGATTATTACCCTTACCAAGTAGGTAACTCATCTCTTGTTGTTATTTTTCTAGAAAATAGAGGAATTGTTGATAACTCCAATATACATGATTGACAGAGTAGAGTTTAGGTAGGACCAGCATATTAAATTGAGTAAAGTTGTTTTTTTATATAATTTTTGTATGTGACAATTTGAGTAGTTGTGTTGGTATAGAATACTTTTGTGAGTGTTTATAGAACCAAAGATAATTTTGGTAATTAATGTTATGCTTGGGGAACAATTTGAATAATTGTGGTTCACGAGTGATTGGAGCGTCACATTAGAATACTTAAACTGCTTTTAGTTATTGCATTATAACAATTAAATATTTTAAAAATCTAAAGGATTATAAATAAAACATTTGATTTAATTAGAATTGCTAAATAAAAATTTTGTTTAATAAATAGAAGTTAATTATATTAATACTTTTATGTATAAGTAGAGTTCTTTTTAATCCTTTATGGATATTGTAAAAAAATAGAATGAGTTATCAGTTACATCTCCACTAATCTATTTTTAAATCTATTTTAAAGTTAATTATAAAGAAGCGATGCAGAAGAAAATAATCAAATTTCATATATTTTACAAAGTATCATAAATTGATTATATTGAAACTTGCAAAAGAGGAAAATCAAATTTCATAATAAAATATTTATTTGAATAGTATATTTTATTGGGTTTTATTGTTTAATCGAATTATAAAAACTAAAATGAAATTATTTTTATAAAATTATATATAAGAAAAGATATTCTTTCCCCTATGCACAGAAGAGATTGGCTCCTAAATTTTTGAACACTAAAAATGTGTGCCGATGCAAAATCAATTCAACAGTATTATAAAATTCTAGAAAAGAAATTTAGAAGGATCAGGGATTTGCGTTCTTGGGAAGAAATTGGCGACAGGAGTGGTCCTGCTCTCCTAAAATAGGAACTTAAAAATAAACTAATGAAATGTTAACTATAAATCATGTCCACTTGAAACCTACAAGCAAGGACAGCCCTTAGCCCAATCTTCATCTTGTACTCCTAATTCCCGCATTTGCTTCGTTTTACCATCCACATGCATACAAGTTTAATGTAAGAGAATGTCGATTTTTCTTTAATTCTGTATCCAAAACAGTTCATTTCATTCATTTATTTTTACTTTCATCAAGTTTCTGCTTAACCTTCATGAGGAAACTTTGTCCAAATATTGAAAAAGCAGATGGCCTTGAGACTGTTCTTGAGGTCCCAATACCTGAAGAGTTGTTCACTAGCATGGGCAGCAATGCAGCTTTGCGTTGCCAGAACATGCTCTCCTGGATGAAAGCTCAACCTCCTGATAAATGGTCGCAACCAGCGATCGCTGGTCGCATTAATGAGCTCAGGTTTTTGCTCTACTTGGTTGGATCCCCTCTTATCCCTCTTCAGGTCCAAGTTGGCCATTCTGTTCATAAACCTGTTAAAGATAGCTCCATCGTAAGTACACTCATTTAGAGAAGAAAAAAAAAAGCTTCTATCTTCTCTAATTCCTTGCAACTTTTTTTGAACATAACTATTCTTTTTCCTGTATAACAATTACAAAATGAATAATAGCGATTTTTATAATAAAATAACAATCACAAAAAAAGATATTCGTATCTGCACACAGAACTTGTCTAGCGCAGGAAAAAATTATGTGATCTTCAGGATCACAAGTTCAGGAACCAATTAGAACACTAATGTTAAATGCTAGCTAAAAAAGGGGAAACTAATTTTATATTTTAGCATTGACAAGATCAGATTTTTATAGTTATATCAAAATAATATACACTTGCGAATAAGGGTGTTTTAGTAGAAAATATGGATCATAATGTGACATTGTAACAGCAAGCTTCAACGGCTAAATACATAGTGCAACAATACATAGCCGCTACAGGAGGGCAGCAAGCATTAAACGCAGTGCATAGCATGTGCGTGACAGGTGAGGTCAAAATTACGGCATCGGAGTTTCACCAAGCTGATCAGAACATTAAGGTGAAGAGCTCCGAGCAAGGTGGGGGCTTTGTCCTTTGGCAAAAAGACCCTGATTTATGGATCCTGGAGCTGGTGGTGTCAGGATGCAAAGTAATCTGTGGAAGCAATGGCAAAGTCTCCTGGAGGCATTCCTCTAATCAACAAGGCCCTGCTAATAAGGGTCCTCCCAGGCCATTACGTCGGTTCTTGCAGGTAGAAAGACCCCTCAGATTGAAACTACCATGTCTAGTTCTAGATCACTCGCGCAGTTTGTTACCTCAAACTGAAATCTTAATATTGCCTTAAATTTCAGAACTCAAACTAAGTATGTTGTAAGTGGATCATGACAGGGTCTGGACCCCAGGTCAACCGCAAACTTGTTCCTGGAC
>JANSVB020000416.1:46598-58605 GCA_025504935.2 Erythroxylum haughtii
GATATAGAGGCAAACATACACGTGCAATTCAAATATGAATGCACCCAAAACCTAACCCATCCAAATTACCGATATGACCCTCACGTCGGTAACGGGATGTTACAAACAATGTCCCCTTAGCATAATAAACTAAACATTGTTAATGGGTTTGTTTCTTCTATTTAACCAACCATTATAGATGATTGAACATCTATAACTTGCCTAAGTCATTCTTCTTTCATGCAAATAACTTTTTATTTAAAAAACAAAGCTATATAGAAGTTTACCTCTACTATCATCAATTAGTAGAGCCTTATATCCTAAACTGTAAGAGGCAATGCATCCACTATAGGCTAGTAAAAATAAGACTGGGCAGCATAAAAATGATACACCTGAATCAGACTACCATCTAGTCGTTGTCATGTCCACATTCTTAGCCAATTTTTTAAATTGTAAGGCATTACAAATTAAAGGCTGAGCTCCAGAAGTTGTTCATAGTGAAAAAAATTCAGATATATGTCATCTTCTTCTCTTCACATCATATGTAACATCCCCTTCTTAATAGGTAGGAATACCACCACCTTCAACATCCCCATTATCATCCTGACCTTTAGAAAAAGGAACTTCCAAAATCAATTTCATAGTTTAACCTTTGATTTCTATCTTTTTTATATTGATACTCTTCAAGTAAAGTCTTCATTTGTCATTTAACATCATGACTCACTTTTTTACAAGGCTCTACTTCACCTTTGATCCTAGTTAAATGCTTCTTTAATCTGATGATTCCCCAACTTTCAAATGCTTGTTGCAATAAATATAAATGATATAGTTCTTTATTCTAGCAACCAATTTAACATGAGTCTAAGCTGGATGATCAAATCTTCCTGAAACGACTGAATTATCATTAGTACTTAAACTCCCCTTTATTTATCTAAAAAATAAATGAAGATATGTATCAAAGTTAAATTAATCAATTTATTCGAAATAGACTTTATCTTACATCTTTCTTTATAATCACATACATTGCAAAAATGACTTTTCTTTATGATAATACACATTGCAAAAATGATATAAACACTTACAATTTCACATTATGTTGTGTAATGAGTATTCTCTCATAAATTTGCATACTATTTTCTACTATGTATTTAACTATCCATAACACAAGGTGATGAATGTGTATTTGCTATCCACAAGATATGATTAACACTTATACTATTATTTCCTAATGACATCAATGAATATTATAAAAATGCTGGCATTTAAATTTCTTAACTTAATTACATATATTAACAGAATTAATTATATATTAAATCTTATATTTACATGCTTAATCATATGTTAAATACCTTTTATATACAAAATAATTAGTAAATTATATGTTTCATATAAACTAATTAACCAGAAACAATTTGATGAATTAATTTTCATCTCATTTTTATGATTATTAAAACAATAAATAATATGATATATTCTTGAATTATACACAATTCACAATGCCTAAATATTTTTCTATAATCCGTACACAATATTATTTTGATCGCATTTTTTCATGAATTCACAATGCCTAAATGCTATTGAATTATACATAATTCACACAACCAATTCCTCTAATTCTCCCGTATTGTAAACCCTAAATACTTTGACACATAAAGAGATAATACAAACTACAAGTAATTCACAAGTAACATTACAAACTCTTAATTTGCTTGAAGAAACTAATAACCCATAACATAAATATGGATAACAAGCATACTATTTAATAAACAAAATATAATGTTACACATATATATGAATGGAATATAAGTGATATGTCTGGATATAACATATTAAACACATTACAACAAATGATAATTCATGCAAATACTTAAAGAACATATATAAATACATTTATTAATAGCTAGATTTTTAGAGCAATTACAGGGATGGTGATATTACCACCTAATTAGGTCACAAAGGTATGAGATATTAAAGACAGTTAGGATATATGAAGAAGGAGAAACCATATTAGATGAAAATAATGTACCTATACCAATATGATGTCCCAACACTAATAATAGCAATAATACTAGCAATATTCTTACATTTTATAAGTGATCCATCTCATTTAAAAGATATGAATGTAGAATTATTATCAAATTTAAGATGTAAAAGTTTTCAGTTTATTTTAATATAATGATACTTTCTTAATATTGAAGAATAATTCAAAGATAATATTTTTATGAGCCAACCAAGTTTGTTTAGATTGTTTCCTTTATTTTAGCTATTTAAACTTTTGAATTTTTGATTTGTTTGACTAATCTTCACTGAGATATTTGCTCAAGTTTGATTTTCCATTGCCTATATATTTAGGTCTTTAGTATTAGTGTAATATATACACTCGACTATTAATAAACTATCTCCTGCATTATCTATTCTTATGCTCTTTCATGTTTTCATTTAGCCAACAAGTTTGGTATCAGAGCATCACTGACATGACAGACAACAAGGACAATAAACTGGTCAAGCTTAAGAGTGAGAGGGTGCCAAAGCTTCTTCTGGTAGAGATCAGGGAGAGTACTAGTTAGCCAACTCTGGGTTCGCGTTTCTCAGAGTCTCTATATATTGCAGAAAGGCCATTAGTGGAGGACATTTAGATCACATGTGAACCAAACGCTTATGGAAATTCATGATTTATTTTAGAAGCACCTTCAAATGTTGATTATTGGGTTCCACAAGATACATAACTAATTCTTTATTGCAAACCTGCAACTACACCCATGAATGTCAATGAAAAGTTATAACTTCAAGATGGAGTAGAAATGATAGATGCTGGAAGGTTCAGAAGCCTAGTTGGATGCTTAATCTGTTTAATGCATACCAAACCTAATATTGCATTCTGTTGGTGTTATTTCTAGTTTATACAAGAACCTTCGAAGGTTCATTATGGAGCAGTAAAGCGGGCAGTGATTGGTCAAGTTCATTGGATGATACACGAAGTGTTTCAGCTAATAATTTCACTTTAGGATCAGGATTGATCACTTCAAAGAAGAAAACAACAATGGGATTATCAACTTCAAAAGCTAATTACATGGCAACAACTTCAGTAACTTGTCAAGTAATTTGGTTAAGAAGAGTGTTAGTTGAACTTCAACTGAAGCAAGAAGGACCAACAAAGATATTTTGTGACAACAAATCGATGATCTCCATGACAAAGAATCCAACATTTCACATAAAACAAAGCATATAGAGCTATGTCACCACTTCATTCGTGATCTCATAGCAGAGAAGGAGATAAACTTGGAGTATCGTAGCACAAATAAGTGACTGGTGAACAAACTCACAAAGGCTTTATCAAAGGAGAAATTATGCTATTTAGAACCCAACTTGGCATTTGGGACTTTGAATTAAGGGGGAGTATTGAAGAATAATTCATAAATAATATTGTTATGAGTCGACAAAGTGTGTTTAGGTTAGATTGTTTCCTTTATTTTAGCTATTCAAACTTTTGAATTTTTGATTTGTTTGGTTAATATTTACCAAGATATTTGCTCAAGTCTATTTTTCTATTGCCTATATATTTAGGTCCTTAGTATCAATGTAATCTAAACACTCAACTATCAATAAACTTTCTCTTGCATTATCTCTTTTTCTGCTCTTTCACATTTTCGTTCAGCCAAACACTTAACATGAGTAATGTTTAGAGAAGATTCAAACCAACTTTTTTGGAATGGAAAGTTCCTTGTAGGACATCCCCCTCTAGTAAAAAGAAAAAGTTAAAAAATAAGGTTAGGGAAATTTATATTGATTATAATCTATAATAAATTATCATATGGATAATTTATTAACTGCACTCAAAAGGAACGCTAAAAACTATGTTAAGATATGAAATTACAAAAACAAATAAAATATGAGATTTTTAAAACTAGGGATAACATATTCTAATGTACCTAACCTTTTAAAAATTTTCCAATAAAGTGTTCAAAATTTAAAAATTTCAATTAAGTAATCAACCTTTTATAACTTTAATAACTCAGTTTAAAAATTAATTATCCGTGATATATAAATATCCACGTGAAAAATTAATTACTATCTAATCATTTACGAATGCTCAACCTAATTTAGTCACCAATTTGATATTATCTTTATTTTAAGTCCTTTTTGTTTATAAAAGGAATATTAGATAATTAAATATTAACACATAAGAGATCTACATGCATATTTTTAATGGTTATAAAGAAACTTAAATAATAATCTTACAAATTTTATTTTATTTGTTAATCCAATTCGATTTTCCAATTATTGATATATAAGCTTATACATATGAAAATTAAATTTTTTTTATTCCATTTCAATATGAGTAAAACACAAAGCTACCACGTGTTAGACACGTCTTAAGGGGGATCCCACTTGTCATTTAAGCTACAACAATTAGGGTGTCTCAAACCATATTAGAGATTAAGACACTTGTATGTGACTTATTCCTACAAACTTTAAGGACATAAATTAAGATTAAAACCAAGAAACTTAATATTATATTTTGATGTGTGTGCGTGTGTGTGTGTGTGTGTGTGTGTGTGCGTGTGTGCGTGCGCGCGCGCGCGTTCGTAATCAGAGCATAAATAACATAAATTTTGTCTAAGAGCATGTTAATGGAGAAACATAAGTTAGATGTGTATTTGTTTTCTTATCCACTTCCACAAGACTTGGAATTTCAGAGAAAACCAAGCTTGAAAAATGTTGCAATGGAAAAGGTTAAACAGTTTCTTTTGGTGCATTTTTGATCATTCACAAGTGGGAAGTACACACACACATATATAATATACTCGATATAACATGGTTTTGTTATCTTTACTTAGACATGCAATCTACCGAAATACCAGACAACTGCTTTGTTGTGTAATTTCTTCTATATGAAACAATGTTTTCTCTTGATTATTTATCTTTAAGCCAAAAGTTAACGTTTACAAAACATTTAAAACAAATTCTGTGAAGACAAAAAATTTGACTGATAAATGCAAAGTCATATACGATATGACTTTTTTTAATTTTAAATATTAGAAGGACCCACTTCTAGTTGATGGGACATTTCACATATACATATAAAACTAACTTTTTTTAACTAATTATATAACTTAGGCACTCGTAAAATCTACACTTGTTACTTAAAGACCCATAAATGACACCTTCAATCTCGACCGTTGAATTTTTCTGATATATGCTATGCTATAACCAATAAACAACAATGTCAAATTCTCCTAATAAATATAACCATTAATAATAATATAGAAATAACCATCAATCAATAAGAAATAAGTATCAAATTCTTACAAGACATATGAAGGACATGTAAAGCATTAATGAACACACATTTGATAAATAACGACAAAACATTTATATTAAATGCAAAAAAGTAGGGATATGATAACGAACCAGAACAATATGTTGGATATGAAAATTGATTTTTATCATTACAATGTCTTGTGTCTACTTCTTCTCTTAGTTTTTGTTATTCTCATTTACATAGAATAAAACTTTCACTTCTTTCATTTTATATATGTTCCTCGATTCAAAAGTTAGTAATCTAGCATACACTTCCAGCTTACTTTGTTAAACACTTCTATATGAAGACCAATTACAAGAAATATAACAACCTTAAACAATAGAAATATGAATGACATTAGACATGCATATCTGAGATTCTTATAAACATAAAAGTTATACTTTATTCATAGGTAAGAACAATAAAAAACTAAATAAATAGCCTAAATATTGGATTACTTACCTATTCAAACCATAACACTCTAACTCCTCTAAGCAAACCATAACTAGAGGTTTGTTAAAAATTGAATGAAGTTGTTAATGGGTTAATAAGGGGGCAGTGAAATAAAAAATAAAGGGAAAAATTAAAGAATAATCATAAACATAGGGGACGAAGATAAAAATGAGTGTATGCTTTTAGGGATTTGGTTAGTTCAAGATTTCTTCATATGGGGTTAGGGTTATTGGGGGTTTATAAAATAGAAATATCCTTTGCTATATATACATTTAAATAATTAATAAGTAAAATTTTAAAAAGAAAATTTTAATTGGTATATAACACACTAGTTGCTAGGTTTGCATTTGAACTTATCTAGCATGCCATAGGTTCAAAAATGATAGGGGATTTATGTTCAATTAAAAAAATGTGATAGAGTGACCCATTGTGGGGCAAAATGTTCCATTTTATAAACACCAGGAGGTGAATTGGTGTGTCAGAGGCCCTTTTAAACTTTTTTTAATCAAACAATAGGGGACAAATTGTACCTTGACAAATAGTACATTTTGAACCTCAACATTTACATAAGAATATAATTTGAACTCTAATGTTTCGAAGTATTCAATTTAAATTGTAATGTTTCTAAAACATATAAAATTGACCTTAAGTATATGGAAACTTCTGATGGTGTTAATTTTTGATTAGTTAAATGCCATGCTAATGTTGATATGACATTTATTATATATTTTAAAAATCAATTAGTAGTTCCCACTGTGACGTGTATGCGTCATGGCATGGTGAGCCCCAGTAGTAAATTTTTAATAATAAATAATAAATTATTTAATTAGAATAATTAATTTATAATTACGTAATGTATATGTTTTGAACAAACCTAAGTACCTAAACCAAAAATATAAAAAACACAATAGAATCCAAACCTTTGATTGTCACCCACCCATTTCTTTGTTTTCTCCACCTCTTGACTCTTCCCCACCTCTCCTCTCCTCTCCTCTCATCTCTTTGTTTTTATATTGTTCACTTCCACCATTAATCTATATTTTTTTCTTCAACCTATTATATTATTTAATTCAATAAGCCAACAAGAAATTGATATTTGATTTCACTTTTTTGCATTAATCATCTATGTTAATTTTCCATTTATTCGATTTGTTTTTTCCTCTTCACCTTAATGCCACGTTTGATCCCAACTGTTGATTACACACATTTCTAGGTTAATGTCTAGATTCCATTGGTCGCTTCATCTAATCCCTTGATCTTTAATAGGTTTTCAATCTCTTTCCATATTTGTAAATTTGCCTCTAAGTTTTGGTTCCAATTGTGAATATTTTTTTGGCATTGTTTTTATTTGATTTTGAAGTTTCAATTTGTTCATAGCTTCCTTATTTTGATAAATTGGCTTAGGAATTTTCTTCCTTGCATTATTGCCTCATTATATTTCCATTTTTAACTTACACAAGAAGTTATAACCATTGCACTTTTGAAGATGTTAAGATTGAGAGTTGTATCTCATCAACACTCTCACTTGCCTGTCTATACCTTTATACCTCCTAAGGAAGTGTGATTTCGATATTTGTTGCATTCCAATAAGGGTAGTTTTGTCAGTTCACATTTGTAAAATATCATATAATATAATCCTCGTTGAGGTGGCAACTAGTGTTTAGGATACCATTTTGTACCAGTTAGTACCAATCAAAAGGTACCATATAGTATTACCTACTTCAGTACTGGCCTTGGGTACTAGCCAGTGCTAGTAGTTTCATTTGATACCGGTTGGTATTTAAAATACTAGTCGGTACTGTGAATTTTGACAAATGCAGGACTAAAATTGCAATAATTTTTTTTAACAACCCCCTAACTAGCAATTGCCCGCACTCTCTCACTCTTACTCTCATTTTTTCTCTCCCTCTCACTCACTGCTGTTCTACTTCTCACTTGTTGCTCTCACTGATGCCGTTGACCTTCGACCACCACCGTGACACCACTAGCTCACTACCCCTCTCTACTGTGCCACCTTACCTAAACCTCCTCCCTCCGCCTACTAGTCTCTACCTCTCCCTCCTCTCTATTGTCTGCTCTGCTGCTCTCCTCCACTAGTTCACAATCTACCACCATCGCTGCCGACCCAAATGTGAAACCAAAATTTTCAAACTTGATGTTGCCCCGACTTGACCTAAAAACTGATCTGATTCACGAACCAAATTGAAAATTTTGATTTTTTTGGTGTGCTTTTAATTTTGGTGTGAAACCAAAATTTTTTTGATATTGAATTGAATTGTGAATGGTTGAAATTGTTGGAATGGTTAAAGTTGTGAGATTTGAGAAATTTAAGTTTGAATTTTAAAAGGTAGAAATATTTGATGATGGTTAAATCCAACTGCAATGTAAGTAATTTCTTAATCTAATAAAATGAAATGTAAAAATTTTCTTCATATGATGATGTTAATCAATTAATGTGATGTAAGTATAAAACTGGTAAAGAACAACCAAACATATTTAACCAAATAGTCCATCTTATATAATTTAGTAACTCATATAACATACGGTTGTAAATGTGTCCTCTTTTTAGTCAATTATATAAATAGTATTAAAATATGTGTAAGAAGAAGTTTTTAAACATACTTGAAACTTACATGATACCTATTATCAAAATACTTCTTAGTAGAAATTGTTTTTTTTTTGTTTAGTAATTTAGTTATATTTTGTCTTTGTGTTTGCAAAGTAGTTTGATGACAACTTATCTTTAGTTATAAATGACAATGATGATATTGTTAAAAGTCTTCATATGATAGCTCATTTACATATTTATGTATAGAAGTCTATTTCTAATTAAGTATTTAGCCTTTTTTTACTTTTCCTTAAAATTTTACATGTTAGTAATTTTTTATCTTTATCTCTTCGACCTCTTATATTTATTTGTTAAGTTTTATTACTTATGTTACTTTTAGTCATTCATATTAAAGTAGATATTTTTTAATTGTCACTTTTAATATTAATAATGTTACATTGCTATTTATATAAGTAATATAAAATATTTAAAAACTAAGATATAAGAAAAAATTGTTTCTCTTTATATGGGACCCTAAAAGTTTTATATAGCCAACTTTTTCATGTTTTGATGGTTAATATGTTGAATACTTGAATTGTTGGTTTTTGACTTATTGGTGAATTGTGTTGGATCAAATTGAATTACATATGATGCAATAATACAAAATGAGTTACATTATATAAGATTGACATGCATATTGTGTAATTGTGTATATTAAATATCTAAATTATTGGTTTTTGACTTATGGTGAATTATGATAGATGAAATTGCGTTGTGTATGAAGTAATCATACAAAATGAGTTACAGTATATAAGATGGACATGTTTATTATGTAATGAAATTATGTGTTCTTTATTTTGATATATGTCTTCATTTATTTTTACAGATAAATGGAAGGAAGTTCAAGTATTCTTGAATATTTAACCGCTTCAGGGAGATAAAACAATCTAGCTTAAGCTCATGTTGCATTGGTCCCTGGTATAAAGAATCATACTATTTACTGGTTTTGTAACACACATTTGAAAGGTGGAGGAGTCACCCAATTAAAAAAGCATTTAGTTATGGGTTAAAGGAGATGTGAAACCCTGTAAAAAAGTAAGTCATGATATGAGTAACAAAAGAAAGCTTTTCTTGAAGAATATCAACATGAGTAAGATAGAAAGAGAGATATCGAATTATGAAATTAGTAGTGGAATTTTGTTTGCTAGTGTTTATGATAATAGTGGAAATGTTGAAGGTAGTAGTGGTAGTGTTCATTCCCAACAAGAAGTGAATGTTGCATCCGGACCTAATGTTAGGAAAAGAAGAAGGCAGATGACTAATTTTTTTGCACCACGAACAACTCCTGAAGCCCATCCTTCAATTTGTAGTACTATGCAATCAAGAGATGCGACTCACAATGCAGTATGGCAATGGATAGATGGTAGTATAATGCAGGTGTATCATTCAATGCTTCCTAAATCTTACTATTATTAGCCTATAGTGGATGTCATAGCCTCTTATGGTTCGGGATACAAAACTCCTTCTATTGATAACTACAAAGGTAAACTTTTGAGTTGCTTAGTCTCTAAAATTAAAAGTTATTGGAAGAAAGAAGAATGGATTGGGCTACTCATAGGTGTTCAGTCATGTGTGATTGTTAGATAAATAGGAGACACAAACCTATTATTAATTTTTTTAGTTTATTCTATAAAGGGCTCAATATTTTCAAAGTCTATTAATTCATTTGGCCTTGTTAGGAATTATAATACTTTATTTGAGATATTCAATGAAGTTGTGAATGAAGTAGGGCTAAAAAATATTGTTCAGTTCGTTACTAACAATGATTCCGCTTATAAAGTGGCGGGAAGAAAGTTACAAAACAAGTATAATTCTTTTTCTTGACTCCTTATGCTGCCTATTGCATTGATTTAGTGCTAAAAAATATAGGAGATGCTAGATATTTTTCTATTATTGATGAGCCTATGCAGAAAGCCAAAAAGGTGACCAAGTTTATCTATAATAATGCATGGGTCTTAAACTTAATGAGAAAGGATTTTACTACTGGTAGGAATTTGTGTCATCCTCCTGTTACAAGATTTGCAATGAATTTTTTATCACTTCAATGTTTTGTTATTATGAAGAAAGAGTTGAGACAAATGTTTACAAGTGATAAGTGAGTTGCATCTCTGTATACTAAATCTAATGCTGGATTAGAGGTTTCGAGAATTAGAATTATACTTGAAGGTAATGAATTTTGGTCCCAATGTCAATTTGTTATTCAAGTTTGTGAACCTTTGATAAGGGTGCTTCGTTTGGTTGATAGTCATAAAAAGGCAACAATGAATAAAATTCCAAGTTTTTGTTTCTTCTCTTCTTTTAATTTTACTTATATTTGATATATATGTTAAATTCTATATATGTAATGTAATTGTAAATATTTTTGTTTCAGGTTTCATTTCTACTTGGTTGTTTCCTTATCATGAACTCTTGTTATAAATTGTAATAGTTAGAGAGTTAAGGATATTTATTGTTATTTTTATTTAATGTTTTGATGTAATTATTATTTATTTTATGATGATATTGTAATATTTTAAATATTTTGTATTATTCTTAGTTTCATATTTGTATTATGATTATCTTTTTCATATTAATTGTGGTTATTATTTATAGGTTAAATATCTGAAAATTAATATTAATAAAAATAATTTTGTTGTTATTTTAAATTTGTATTATTATGATTTTTGGAGATAAGATTGATGTAAAATTATAAAATATATAGCACAATATACTAATGGACTATTTTGTAATTTTTAAAAAATTCTGGGTCTATTTCATAAATTTAACAAATTGCCCAAAACGGTACCTAGTATTGACCGATACCTGTACTGATATAGTACCGTACTAAAACCTAATCTAGTATCAGACCAGTATGGTATTCGTAACAATGATGGCAACCTTATCCTATGTAATAAAGAGTTGGAGAACGTAATTAGTTTGGTTTAAGAATTGAAAAATAATTGTAGATATTTTTGATTCAGGTTTCACTTCTAGTTAGTTCTTTAACACAAACTATTATTGTAAATTGTAATAGTTAGAGATTCATGAATATTTATTTATTCTTTTTATTTGATATTTTGATGTAATTATTATTTATTATATGATGAAACTATAAAATTTTAAGTACCTTGTATTGTCATTAATTTTATGTTTGTATGATAATTAAATAATATTTTTTCATATTAATTGTGACCATTATTTATATGTGAACTATGTGAAAATAATATTAATAAAAATAAAAATATTATGTTTATTTTAAATTTCTATTATTATTATAATTTTTGGAGACATAATTGATGTAAAATTATATATTATACAATATAAAATATTGAGGGACTGTATTGTAATTTTAAAAAAATTTAGGGGCTACTTTATAATTTAAAAATTATATAAAACAGTACTCAATATTGACCGGTATTTGTATAGTATCATACACAAACCAAATCCGATACTGGTACCAGTACGATATTAATAACATTGATATAAAGAGATATACCAATCCGCTAGGCATAAATATAAAGAATTTGGCTTCAACGATTGCCAAAGCCATGATTGCTAACTTGTTGGATAACAAAAGTGGGAAAGTTAAAAGCTCATATAATGAAAAAGGTGTAGGTTGTGAAAAACATGAAGAAGAGGGGTGGTAGGTTCTAAAGGATGGGTCATTCAATCAACCATATAACAAG
>JANSVB020000416.1:91854-106234 GCA_025504935.2 Erythroxylum haughtii
AACTTTGATCATTGGTATAAAAAGGATAATTTTCCCAATTTAAGTAGTTCGTTTGAAACCTATTAGAATAGCCATAATAAATTTCAAAATTTCCTAAATTAATTGGTTCAAATGTAACATTCAAAACCAAAACTGACCGTAAATTGATTGAATATGATCACATTCCATATCAATTAAATGATAACAGTAAGCTTAACAAAAAAGACTAAACCCTAAATGAAATGATTGAGATAGCTATAACTATTCAATTTCATTTCTCATAAGTTAAATATGCAAATTCATAAATAACATATTTACTACTTGTACTAATCCTTCATGATAATTACAAATCATTGTATTCATAGTAGCTGTAGAATAATCAATATCCAATTAATTTGTCAAATTAATCACTATTGATTACTCTTGAAATAAAAGAACATAAAACCAAAAAAGACTTAAATTAAAATAAAATATAGTTTTAAAGCAAAACTTCAAAAGGTTATAACTAGAGTTTTGAATCTCCTTGAATCATAATATTTAAATTTAGCCATATATGACTTTAGTTCCAATACCAAAAATACAAGAAAAATGAAGAGGAAACACGAAGAAAATGAAAGAGAATGATGTGGAATGTGTATGTCACATTTTCCTCCCCATTTCTTACTCAGAACTTATCTTCCCTCTATCTTGCAGAGAGTCCCTTCTAAATAAATCTAAGTCCTTGCATAATAGGGATATGAATAAATTTTCTAATTAAATTAAAACTCTTGGGGTGAATATGGTATTATAAGCGATCTCGTCTTATTCATTGTAATATTCTGTCAACTTTTTTCGTGATTTTGACAAATAATGTTCTAATTTGATGCAATATCTATTTGTCAATCCCTAAGACAAAACAAATATTAATTTCACTATTTATGCACCAAAATCAATCTAAAACAAAAGAGATAATTATAACTAATGAAGCCAATCATCTTTCATCAGTTAGAAGTATCCCGGGTCTTTTGTATTGCTTCTTTATAAATATATCTATAAAAATTGACTTTTGTACCATCTCTATCTCATTAATCTTTGATTGAATTATATTAAACACTTGTATTTAAAATAATTCAATCAAATACAATGAACAAAAAGAAAACCACGAAGGTAAATTTTTGAAAGAAAAGAGATTAAATTATATCTAAAAAGAGACTCCATTTATGTACACCGTACCTTCCACCGGAAGTCTTTAATTATAAAAGACAGGGTCATTAAAAAAGGAGAGCTATAAAACAAGAAGTAACATTCTTCAGAACACTTGCAGCTTTTGCCCACTATACCTCGTCTTCTAAATTTCAAACAGCACACCAAGTTAGTGCCTTACTCCACCGACATTATTTTAATCCATCATCATACCGTATTATTCCCTCCTAACCGGTAACGGAGAACTTCAGCTTTATTGGGTTTGGTTTAGTTCAATTACATTACCCATCTCCAGCTAGTGTCCGTTGGTCCCGCCTCCCGAGATTCATACTCCCTCTGCTAAAATTTATGATAAATTATTCCAATAAATTATTAAATGTTAAAAGAATTAGGTTTAAGTATAATCAGATTTAATTATGAAAATTATTATTTTATATTTTTAATTTTAAAAAATATTTTAAAAATTATCGAGACAGCCGAGCAATAGTCTCAGACTGGTTAACAAAAGTTTATTATTTATATAATAACTCTATACAACTAAATTTTATTATTAATTATTAGTTGTAAAATTTTAACAAAATAGGAAGAGTAAAGCAAGCCTTCCACAAAAAGGCTTAACACTTTCCAAATTCTTGATTATTATTTATTACCCTTTTATTAGCACAGGTCTCATCAATTTGATTTGAGGCCCAATCAAAACTCAACAAACAAAAATCAACACTTTTTGCAATGACACGTAGCACAACGGGGTAGGATATCTTCGTAATTATGTAAGCTTCTGAGGGGCTAATATTTTCAGGTCCCATTTTCCCGCCCACCAACGCCTAGACAACCCAACATAAAATCCTCTGCTTCAGATTTTATTTACTTGTTCTTACCTAATTTCTTCCACTTCTTCACTGTCTCTCTGCTCTTTTCTCTCCGATTCTTTCAGAGCAAGTCTCTCGCTGTACACTCCTCTTCTTCTCTCTTTTGAACACATTATCTCGTTATACGATGTCATTTTAGACTTCTTACACAGAGACTTTTGTTTTGTTTTTACTTTTTTTTTTTGGAGATTTTTAGGGTTTGAGATGGTGTCTGACGGCGAGATGATGGTCGACGAGTCGGCAGGGTCTCCGACGTCTGTTCTCGAAGATGAGGTAGTGTTATCATGTTTGTGATCTTATGTTTCGGTTTCCTTACTCTGTTTCTCGGGAAAATGTGAGATATTCTCGCGGTCTGTTTTGATTTTTTTTTTTGTCGAGAATGAGGAAACTGAGCAAGAAGAATAGCCTCGTTGCCTCGCTATTTTTGTGCCGTTCTGAACCATTCTGAGACCTTTATTTTTTTTTCGATCTATTGTCTTTGTCACGTTGTTGCGTGTGACTATTTCGTTTTCCCGCCATGTAATGTATTGTGGTTTCAATGTTTCTTGGATTTGTTGGTTTTGGGTCTGAAGGCCAAGTGCAAGGAGAAAATGGAAGTCAAGCTGGAGGAAGATATAGTTTTGGCCAAAAGTGGGGATTCCAATCTTATATCAAGAGATATCGCAGAGGAAGAAGAGACGCTGTTCAAAGTTCGATTGAAAGAAGAAGAAGGTGAGAGAGAGAAAGAGACAGTGGAGGCCCCCCATTTGAACGATACTCAGTACACCAAGTTGGATGAGCTTTTGACTCAAACTCAACTCTACTCGGAGTTCTTGTTGGAGAAGATGGATGAAATTACACTTGTATTTACTTGAAATCTCTCAAAACTTCTTGTTTTCTTGGTAATTTTTTTTTCTCTGTTGCCTGAACTTCTATTATAAAATTGTATTCATAGAATGGGGTGGAGCAGGAGAGCCAAACTGTAGAGAAAAAGAAAGGGCGTGGTTCGAAAAGAAAAGCTGCTTCCCAATATAATTCTGTGAGCTTCTATCAGCCTTTTTATGTAGGACATTGTATTTTTTGCACCACAGTGTACTAGTATGTCGAGAGAACCTGCTTGGCTAATGGGCTGCATCAGTGTGTCCTTGTATATGTTTCACATAGGAGCACGTGAAATTAGCTATCTATCTTTTAGTTTCTAGTCCAGTATATTAGCTGCTGAAACTACAATGTAAACATTGAGAAATCAGTTGCACAAGAATACATGTTTCAAAATGAGAACAAATTTTTACTTCGAAGTAGCTATTATATTCTGTTGTCAAATTTATGTGAATTTTGGATTGCTCTAGTAGTGAATTTTTATGTCTTTTACTGTCCACCAGAGGAAAGCCAAGCAGGCTGTGGCTGCTATGATTACAAGATCTAAGGAGGGTGAAAAGAATGAAGACATGAATTTAACCGAGGAAGAAAGACTTGATAAAGAGCAGAGAGATTTAATTCCTTTGTTGACTGGTGGCAAGTTGAAGTCTTACCAACTCAAAGGCGTGAAGTGGTTGATATCTTTGTGGCAAAACGGCCTCAATGGGATTCTAGCTGATCAAATGGGCCTTGGGAAGACCATTCAAACTATTGGTTTCCTTGCACATCTGAAAGGAAACGGTTTAGATGGCCCTTATTTAGTGATTGCTCCTTTGTCTACCCTCTCAAATTGGGTAAATGAGATTTCACGGTAAATTCTTGGCTAAATAAATTATGATCTGATTTGAAACTTCAGTTCTTTAGAGCGTCTAATTTTTCTACATATATTTGATCAGGTTTGCACCTTCAATGAATGCTATCATTTACCACGGTGACAAGAAGCAAAGAGATGAGTTAAAGAGAAAGCACATGCCTAGATCCATTGGACCCAAATTCCCAATAGTTGTTACTTCTTATGAAGTTGCATTTTTTGATGCTAGAAAGTGTTTGAAGCAGTACACTTGGAAGTATGTGGTGGTAGATGAGGTGAGTGGTCTTAGGAGTTGCCCAATTGGGACAAAGCAATGTTTAGCGTTATATGGATTTCTCAAATGTGGTAAATAAGTTATTGTGTATGGTCAACAAGGGAAACTTTTTTGTTGGCAATGTAGTATGCTTTATTCAAGACTACAAATTTGCCTTCAGAAGTCTCTTTGTGTTCTGGAATGGTCTTGCCTATTCTACTTCCTCCTACAAGTTATCATGGCGATGGCTCACAATTTTTTTGAAGCTTATGGCAAAAAAAATCTTAAATTAGATGGTCAGACTGTTAAGTTGGATTTCTTAGTGCTAGAGAGTTATGTTCTTTAAAAGTGCTTTATCTAAACCCCTTATGCTTCAATTTTTAAAGGTGTGGTTTATCTCACTATGATTTATTTTTGGAAGGGACACCGCTTGAAGAACTCAAAATGCAAACTGCTTAGAGAACTGAAATGCATACCTATGGAGAATAAGCTTCTGCTCACTGGGACACCTCTGCAGAACAACTTAGCAGAGCTTTGGTCATTGTTAAATTTCATTTTGCCAGATATATTTCAATCCCATGAAGAATTTGAATCCTGGTAAAGCAAAGTCATTGGTCTTCTATTGCTTTTTTTTTTGTGTACGTACCTTTGCTGAGGGGTAGAGCAGGCTAGGGAAATTGAACATACTAAAGTACTGATGGTTTTTCACCAAAGTATGCAGTAATTAATGGAAGTGTTGTCACAGGTTTGATCTGTCAGGAAAGTGCAATAATGAAGCAGTGAGGGAAGAGCTTGAAGAGAAGAGACGGGCTCAAGTATATGCCTTTCTCGAAGATGCAATGTTATATTTTATAAGGCATTCTGCCTAAAATGCCTCACTTCGTACTGGTTTGATGATCTTTTAGGTGGTAGCTAAACTCCATGCCATACTGCGCCCGTTTCTCTTACGAAGAATAAAAGCTGATGTAGAGCAGATGCTTCCACCCAAAAAAGAGATTATTCTCTATGCTACATTGACTGAGCATCAGAAGAATTTTCAAGATCATTTAATCAACAAGACATTGGAAAACCACTTACGAGAGAAAGGAGATTCAGGTACCATATAACTTTGTAGTGTAAGAAAAGCTTCACCGAACAAGGTGTCTCTTCAGAAAGCAATGAGAATAAGCTAACATTACTTCAAATACTTTTGATGTTTTGAGATGACTCTAGATTGATGAGCGGGAGGAATATTGTTTGGAGTTGGCCTTGCCGACTACATAATGAGTTTGGGGTTAGAACTGTAGGGCATTCTGTGTAAATTGACTGGGCTGAGGAAAATTTTCTGCCAGTTATTATGGAAGAATGTGATGATCCTCATACATGTATAGCTTCAACATATTATTCTTGAAAAATGATAGGACAGTAGTAGTTCAAAGAAGTTGAGATAAATGTCAGCTTTCACAGTTAGTTCTTTAATGTTTTCCCAAATGGAGCAAACTGGGTAAAGTTATTGTATAGCTATACAATATATGCACTTAGTTCAGAATATGATAGTTCTTGGTATTTTCTTAATTGTCACAAGGTTTTTTGTTTACTAACTGCTATATTGTAGCATATTCTCCTGATTTATGTATTAAGTTGTGATTTTTGTGGTTCTAGCACGTGGAATGAAGGGAACGCTAAACAATTTGGTGATTCAACTACGCAAAAACTGCAACCACCCGGATCTCTTAGAATCAGCCTTCAATGATTCGTGTATTTGATTTATCCTAAATTTCTTTTTGTGGCAATTTTTTTCCAGAAATATTAAAATTTTCTGTGCTTTCCTTTATTTGAGCAGATTTCTACCCACCTGTAGAAGAGATTGTTCAGCAGTGTGGAAAATTTCAATTGCTAGAAAGATTGTTGAAGCGGTTATTTGACTGCAAGCACAAAGTATGACAATGCAAGCTCATGTGTTCTGTAAGATATTATTTGTTCTCATGTTGTTTGCCTTTGCTACAGGTTCTGATCTTCACGCAATGGACCAAGATTTTGGACATAATGGATTACTATTTTAGTGAGAAAGGATTTGAAGTATGTAGAATTGATGGCAGCGTGAAGTTGGATGATAGGAGAAGACAGGTTCTTCTTTTCCTTTTATTTTCATACAAATGAAGATATTGGATCCATTGAATAGTCCTCCTAATGATATACATATATGCTGATATATTATGTGATGATATTATAATTACAATTTGGAGTGAATGGAATTACAGCAAAGGCGGTATAGCTACTGATTACATTTTTCCTTGAACAGATTGAGGAATTTAATGATGTGAATAGCAATTATCGTATTTTTCTTCTAAGTACTAGAGCGGGTGGATTGGGTATCAATCTGACTTCTGCAGATACCTGTATCCTGTATGATAGTGATTGGGTATTTTCTTGATCTCTCATTCCTTCATCATTTAACCTTATATCTCTTTATGTATTAAGAGAATCTGCGAAACAAAGTCATTAAACTGTAATTGTATTTCAGAACCCACAAATGGATTTGCAAGCCATGGATAGGTGCCACAGAATTGGACAAACAAAGCCTGTTCATGTTTACAGGCTTGCAACAGCACAATCCGTTGAGGTATTTCACTGACAAACCTAACTTTGTTGAATGATATTGTAGGTATTCACAAAATGATAAACTGTATGCCAACAGGGTCGCATTCTCAAAAGAGCTTATAGTAAGTTAAAGCTTGAGCATGTGGTCATTGGAAAAGGTCAGTTTCATCAAGAACGCATCATGCCTAATAGCATAAAGGGCATAGAGGTTTGTCTATTTGCTTTAAATTTGTCTGTTATTTGGCAACCCATTTATTTTGTAGTCTTAGGAGTTAGTTATATCTAATAATTATAACTTTCTGTTTGATGCTTTCTTTTATACTTGGTATTTGAAGTTGAGTTTTTAATTGCTAAAGCAATGATGATGCCGATCATTGCTTAAGCTTTATGGTAGTGACTTAAAAGGGGCATTTTGAATAGCAATTATGAAATAGGATTTCCCGAAGGTATTTGAAGCTATGTTTACCATCCTTTTGTTTTAACCGTAGTAGGATGTGACTTGTTGATTGTTGTGAACACTTTCTTTTTTGTCTTTTTCTGCTTAAATTTTGTAGGAAGAGGATATCCTAAGCCTGCTTCAAGATGAAGAAACTGCTGAAGACAAGCTGATACAGACGGATATCAGTGATGAGGATTTGGATAGGGTCTTGGATCGAAGTGATATGTTAGTGGCTTCTTCAGATGAGAAAGACGATAATGCTGCTCTTGGAGCACTGCCCCTCAAAGGACCTGGATGGGAAGTGGTGATACCAACTACAGGTGGAGGCATGCTTGCTACACTGAACAGTTGATCGTTCAATGGTATGTAGGAGGGTGGCCTACTTTTCTTTATGAGATAGTCTTAGATCATGTTTTCGTTTTGGAGGAACGATTGAAAGGATGCCTAGCTTGCGTCCAGTTTTTGTAAGCAAAATGTTGCTTTCTCGATAGCCTCTTCTATTCTGCAGCTGTCTTTTGGAGCTCTCAGATTATTCAGGAAGAGGTGATTTTGTAAATGTACTGCAGTATCAAGAATCGGAATTGCATGGCTAACAAGTTCACTACGAAACCACTGTTATAATCTTGTTTGCAAGAAATATATAGATAAATTGTAAGGTATTATTTCGTGCACTCTCTCCTGATATGCCCAAAGAACTGTTCCAATTTCAATCGGGGGAAGTTCCAAAGAACATATTTAGACGTGACATTCTGGGACTTTTATTTTTCTTCAGTCAAGGTATAATCGATGCCAATTTTTTTTATTGTTTCTCAGTTTCTTAAACCTTCACGAAAGATAGGTGCCTGCTTTCTCAGCAAGTCCAGTTCCTATTGTGCTTTGCTCCACCAACTTCCCTAGTTTTACACATTTTCAAGTTAGAAATAGCTCTTGAAGTCTTTTACAAAATTATTGTTCATCGTATTTTTTTTTCTGAATAACTATGAAATATCTTCAATCAGATAACTATAAAGTTATGCTAAATCTCATATTATCTCCTGAAATTTATAACCTACAAAATAATGAACTGAACGTAGAAAAATATAATACAATCTTATATAAAACATGTGAAGGTGTCAACTGCCAAGTAAATTAACCTTAAATAATATGGTAAATTTAAGGTCAATAATGAATAAACCTTAAATGCTAGCCTAAACTCAACTATAATAAAAATTAATTGCATTTTTGTCGTTGAAGACCTTCCACAAATTGAGATTCGAATTGTATCCAAAGAACAAGGGAATACAAAAAAGTAACAAGAGAAGCACACAGACCAATCAACGATATCGGTTGTATTCTTAAATTTGGAATAAAAAGTAGAGTACTGCTTCCTAGCACAAGACAGAGAATATGACCACTTAGATCAAAATAGCATACACAGAAATGTTCTATCATAAAGTCCAGAACATTTAGCATATGCCACAAGCTTTTAAACCTTTTGGTGTTTTTAATGAAAAAGTTAAAATCTCCTGAGGGTTAGATTCAGACTTGATTTCATTTCACTAATAAGAAATGGAGAATCCACCAGTTTTTGGCAAGATAATTGGTTATCGATGGGTCCTTTGGAGGAAATGGATGATACCTCTTCTCTCGGGTCTGTAATTCACCAGAAAGTAACAGTAGCAAAAGTCCCAATGAATAAGGAGATTATCAAACAAGCTCCTATTCCCAGCTCAATGAAATATGAGATTATTCATGTCATTATCAGCATAGATAATGACAGGGTTATTTGGAAACAAACACTTAATGGCACATTCACCAATCAGTCATGCAAGAAGGTTCTCTTCTGCAATTTGGTAACTATACCTTGGACAAAAATGGTGTAGTTCAGTCATCTTCATCCACGAGCTTTCACCGCTCTATGGCTTGCCATGAAGAATAATGCCAAATGTAGATAAACTTGCTAAGGTATTAATAGGACTCTTTAATGGAATAATGTATACAAGGTAAGTCATTTAACTCAAACTCAAATCCTAGGTGTCTTTATTATTTTATGTTTATGGAATTTTTGGTATAATCTCAAAAGATAAAAATAAAATTTTAAAAATTCGAAATACAAGAAGACATCTACATAAGAAATAATCGAAATATGATATTAAGGTTTAAATTTCTTACAGGATCACTCAAGTTAAATCAAAGTGTAATCACTTATCAAATTCAATTTTATAGCATTCATAAAGTCAGGATTTGTATACCATTCACTTAATCATATTACGTGTATAATTTTTCCAATCAATCTTCACTAATAATCATGCGTAAACTTAACATAGAGCTACTTATGAGTACCTAAACATACATCCCAAAAACAAAAGCTAAATCACAAAAATTAAAAAAAATTATGTAATTGGATCATTTTAAATCTCCCCCACATTTAGAAAAATATTGTCTTAATATTCTACATAAAAAAGGAAATAAAAGATATAGAAAACTAACTTAAAACTTAAATAGATAAAATAAAAATATCCTGTCTTAAAGCACTCAACCAAACCTAATGTACACAAAACTTAAAATAAAACTATAAAGGCTTATAAATAATAAAATCCGTCTTGTATTAAAACTTCTATCATTCTCAATTTAATAAAATAAAAATACGCTAAAATAAAAAATGAAAAAAAAAATCTTAAACAAAACTATATGAATGCATGAAGTGATAAAGTCACTAGTCTAGGGGAGATGATGGTGGAAATTGTTGACGATGGTGGAAATTGTTGTAGATAGGCTATCATTGGATCCAATTTGGCATTCAAACCTTTAAATTATTGTTATAATATATTGATGGATTATGTTAACTAATGTATTATAACCTCGGTAGCCTACCAATTGTCCCCGTGTTCCTATTTTGACCCTTAACACCATCATAATCATCCAAATGCACCTTTTGTCAGGGTTATTAAGGTACCCTCTATCAAGTTTGTATGGATTAACCCACCTTTTGTTCTCCCACATTTATTCAAATAATATCATCCAGTTATTATTGATATAATTAGAGTTCTAGTACAATCCTAAGTTTAAAGAGGTATCCATCCCTTACTTTACTAGCAACCTATTAACACCAAAAATATATAATTCTTGTTTGATTACCCATGTCAAATCACGTTGTTGATCCATTAAAGCATCAAAGATGGTAATCAAACTAGTGGAGCTTCACCTAACCTATTGAAAAGGAGATCTATAAGGTACATATTTATCGTTTGGAGTTAGCTCAACCTATTGGATTGATGCTCGACATTATAATTCAAGATGTAGGCCACTATCTGGGATTGTATAGCTAACTTTTTATATAAAAATGCATCCACCCATCTAAATGGTAATACCTAACATAAGTATATGTTGTGCATCACTTTAGCTCAAGTCATGATGTCATGATGGCCTTCCACTATGAAAACTCAATATCCTATCCTCTGATGGCAGCTTGAGGTGCTATTTAATTATCTCTTTTGAAATTATAATCTCAATACCTCTGATGTAAATAAATAAATAACAGTTTTAGTTTGACCTTACCATGTTGACATAAAATTCTTTAGTTGTCTTCAAGTAGTACTCTCCTTGTAGAGTTAATAAGTAATACCACTGTAGTCTTCAACGAACTTTGCGAATCCTAAAGATCCAATCAATATATGAGATTGTGGTTTTTTTCAGTGACCATGTGAATTTTGCTTCTATTATTATACCACTCTTTATTCTTTGAATTTTTGAACCTCAGAATGTCCTTTAGAGTTAGTGGTGTCGATGAAGAAGGATACTAAAGAACCTAATTCTTATAGTCTATTGTTTACATCATAGAGATATTCTTCACATTCAAATAATCAACTAGCTAACAATTCACCATAATTCACAACTCCACTTCACAAAACACTTCCACAATACTTAACACAACTCCACAAGCATAATAACCCACAATGTAGCCCAATTATACTATATTGAATACCAAATTCCATAATGCTAAGCCATTTATCCTCACAAGTCCACAAAAGCAACACACACTCTCCAAATTCTTCTCAATCAAGCTTAAAAACCATCTTTAATGTATTATTACCTTGAAGATTGATATAATAACTTACTTGGATAATGTAGAATGCAAAAGATATGCTAAAAATCCCCTAACACTTCTAGAAACAAAAATACCCAATTTTCTCTTACTATCCAATTTATAGGGGTGTCACCTCCATATCCACCTATATTGTAGTGCATTTAATTTTAGATGCTCATAAATAAGGGGAATATTATGATCTTTCACTTATTTTATGTTGATTAATTTTGTTCAATGTGAGCAGCTTATGCATGCATTAAGGACAACATATGACTTACATAAGGACAACATATGACTTAGGTTTAGGGAGATTATAGGGGCACTTTTTTGAAAAATAAAAGAAATATATTCATTGATAAAGAATGAAATTACATACCAAAAGGAAATTTAAAAGAAGTATCCTTCAATAAAGAAGTAAACAATTCAGTAATTATGCCTAACAATAGTCATTGATTACATTACAAATACAGTAGTTAAATATTCAAGCAGTATAGCAGGTTGGAGCTGGAGTCTGGAGTTGGATTTCTCAAAATCATAAGCTCCCTGATACCATTAATGATTTCAGTGGTGAGAGATTCAACTGATTTAAACTTGGACTCAAACCTTATAGAATTTCTTTCTTTCTATATAACCTGCACACACATTCCAATAGCTATTATGTAAACCTGTTTGGTAGATATAGGAAGAGAGTTTTGTGTTGAGAGCTAGTGAATGAAATTAGTGAACGTGTTTGTTGGAATAGACTAGAAGCATTTCTGTTTAACATGTTCCCAAATTTTTTCTCCCACAATGGACATGAAAAATAGGTGATCCCATGCTTCCTCATGTGCAGAACAAAATGGACAGAAAGGTGCCTAATTCAATCAGCAGTGTTAATTCTATTTTTAATAGTGAGCCAAAGGAGGAATGAAACTTTGTTTGGTAGAATCTTGTTCCAGATAATCCTTTGCCAATCCACTACTGGATTCTTCACTCTCAACAAATCCCTTGTGAGTTTGCTTGAAAGTTTTTGAGTAGGCTGGTTCTTCTAGTAAAATGTATCCGGAATGAGAGGATTAGGAGGATACGGAGGTTGCACTTTGGTATAACTATTTTTAACCTACAAAAGCCTACCTTAATTTTTATCCTTAGAGAATCAATTTGAGCCTTGAACTTTTTTTATGCATATTAATCTTGTTATAAGCCAATTTTACCCTTGTTTCTTTGATGTCCTTAATAATTTGAAGCTCCTAAATTGAAAGAATTGTATAAAGTTATTTGTATGAGATTTTAACCATTTCCATGAAAAATAAATCACTAAACTTAAATTGTAGTGTTTTGCTTTCTCAATCTTTGTAGCATGATGGAGAATTATAGGTTTAAAAAAAACTACTTTTTGATATTTTTGTTCTAAAAAAATTAAAAAAGAAAAAATAATGATGATATGATTAAAATTATATGATTTGAATAAAGTGAATTCCAAACTAATTTGAGATAAAACTTATATGGATAAGTACATATGGATTCTTTAATTCGTTAAACCTAAAATTTTCTTTCTTTCCATACTTTTACCTAAATAACATTAGAATCCTTATTAAGACCCATTGATTTATATATCAACTTCACATTTATTAGCGGTAGAGATATGATTCATGGGTAAGCTTATAGAAACAACTTAATATGTTTAGATTTGAGAGTTTAGTGAACCATAAACACTTTAAGTGCATAGAGTGAAATCCATGAGAGGGTGTTTGTAAAACCCCAAACCTTTCCTTTTGTTGAATATAAATTTTTATGTTCGGTGAATAGTTTTTTTAGATGAATAGTGATTTTTAGGGGATTCAATCCTAAAATATTGAAAATTATCCGGGATAAGTATTAGAGTCCAATGATAATGAAACAAATCGAAAATAAGTTCAATAGGATGGATTTCGGGAGTTTCAAAAGTTTAGGACTAAAATGCCCTTTTTGGAAAGTAATGGGTATTAATGATTTAAAACCCATTCAAAAAATTTTAAAGCATCCAGTCAATAAATATTGACCTACGTCAAGTATGTCATGATCAATTTGATGATAAGATAGCTATGGGATATTTTTGGGATTTAATTTAGTTAGTTGGTGAATTAATTGCATTAAAGGGCAATTTCGTCTTTTTGGTATTTTTTGAAGGGCAATTTGGTCATTTTACATGGTGTTGGTGGAAGGATGAGTTAGAAGAGAACCAATTGAAAGGTGGCATGTGGAATCCATTAAATGAGTATAAAAAGGCATAAAGTAAGACATTTAACTTCATTCTTTAATATAACCATGAGTGTTTGAGAGAGAGTAAACGTGAGAGACCAAAAACAAAAGTGAAAAGAAGAGAAGTAAGTGTGAAGGTCGTCCAAGGAGAGAGAAGAAGAGGGCTTCCATTGTTGATGGGTTTTGATGGAGATTTGAAGAGGTCTTGATCAAGTAAAGGTGTTCAACAAATACCCAAAAGATTAAAGGAAAAAGTAGTAAGTTTTTCTAGCTTAAATTCCTAATTTTTGTGGGTTTTAGTATGGGATGGATTTGTTTAAGATCAATGGTGCCTTGGTATTATTTTGTGATTCTTTGTATGGAATTGGTTGAATATGACGAGAGAGTAACGTGTAGTAGAATTTTATCTTAGGTTTGTTTAGGTTTGTTTGAACCAGTCCCATTATTTTGGCCATAAATCGGCTAACAAACCTCAAACTTAGGTGATTCCAACTGGAAACGAAACCTAAGCTATATTACTAAATATTTCTAGAAGAGACCCTGACCTAATTTTGGATGAAACATATTGTAATTTGAGATTTAAAATGGTAATTTGATGTTGCCTCTGTGTTGGAGCAGCTTGTGATGTCTGGTGCATGTTTATTGATCTAAAACTTCAAATTGCCTAGTTTTTGATAATATGGAAACTAGATACATGGAGAAACAAATGTCTAGAAAATCTCAAAACCTAATGTAAACGTCTACTACGTGAAAATTTAGGAAAAAGTGGAGGTATGAATTCTGGATAGAAGTCATAACCGTGACTCATCATGCATGATAGTGATATGGTGAATTAAATTAGGTGAGATAGTGTTTTGAAGAAATTGGTAAGTTAAAATCAGTAAAATATGGTATTTAAGTAACTTTGGAAGTTATATTTGGTAACGGAGAATAATAGGTTAGCTTACCTAAGTAAGCGAAAATATGATTAGTGTATGTGTTATGTGATTAAATACTAATCTCAAATTTGGTTAAACCAAATTTACAGTTTTAATGTCTTATTTCTGAATTTGGAAATAAATGCCTAAGCGAAATGCACTTGTGT
>JANSVB020000416.1:111994-127305 GCA_025504935.2 Erythroxylum haughtii
ATGCTCATCTCTCTCATGTACTAACTATCCTAACTTAAGGATTATTTCTAAACAAAATTAAAAAAAAATTAAAGGGTTCCATAAGAAAATATCAATATATATGAATCATAGCTTTCAAGATTCCAAACACAAACTATAGATTTCACCAAAAAAAAATAAATACATATCTGAAATGGTACACACACACACACACACACACACACACACACACACACACACACATACATACACACATATATATAAGAAACTAAAATAGTTCCTTACTAATAAAGCAAAAAAAAATTAAAATTGAAGAAGAATTTAATTTTTTTGATCTAATTTATTGGATGACACCTCTATGTCTACCTACATCGTAGCACATTCAGTTTCAAATACTTATAACTAAAGGGAGTATTATAATCTTCCACTTATTTTACATTGACTAATTTTGTTGAATGTAAGCCATTTCTATATCCTCGATGCATATAGAAATGGCTTACATTCAACAAAATTAGTCAACTTAAAATAAGTGAAAGATTAGAATACTTCCTTTAGTTATAAGTATTTGAAACTGAATGCACTACGGTGTAGGTAGACATGGAGGTCTCATCTAAAAAATTAGATCAAACATCTAAATTCTTCTCAATTTTAAAAATTTTATGCTTTAATAGTAAGGAACTATTTTAGTTTCTTAGTTTCTTAGCTTTATTTTATAGTTTACTACTAACCTCTTATCTTGTATGACTTGTTCTTCTCAGACAAAGGAGTTTCAATATATTCCAAAGACTATGAAAAGGGAGAGTGCTAGTAGGATTTAAACTAGACTTAAGAACCAAGATCATTTTTATAGGGCATGATAAGACATAAGGAGGACATTCAAAGGTTTTAGTTACCATAAAGAGGCTACAAAACCTTTTTTTTTCTTGGAAAGGGTTAGCTAGAGATGTCAAGAATTATATCAAATAGGAATCTTTGTGTTAAAGAAATAAATATGATTCCTTAGCTTATCCAAGAGTTTTTTAACCTTTACTTATTCCCAAGATTTTGAAACCCGGACCGGAAGTCAAACCGGAGGCCTTACTGGTCACCGGTTCGATCGGTTCGACCGGTTCGACCTTTACTTATTCCCAAGGTTTTGAAACCTAGACCGGATGTCGAACCGGAGGCCTTACTGGTCACCGATTCGATCGGTTCATAATTACACAATAATTATATTTAATTATATATAATATTAGTAATATTAAAAAAAGAAAAATATACCAAATAATATAAATAAATATAAATAAATATAAATAAAAATTCATTTGACCGGTTCAAATAATATAAATAAATATAAATAAAAAATGTGATGTGTTTTAAAAAAACAAAAAAACAAAAAAATCATTGAACCAGTGGCCAACCGGTTCGACCACTGGTTTAACCGGTTCTCATCGGTTCGCATTGGTCCAATTGAATACTGGTTTTTAGGGGTTACCCGGATCGAATAACCGACTGGTCACCGGTCCAACCGATCAAACCGACCGGTCCAGTCCAGGTTTCAAAACAGAGCTTATTCCTGAAGGATTTTGGAAGGAAATTAGCATATAATTCATTGATTTCCTTCCACCTTTAAAAGATAATTTATTCATACTTGTGGTGGTGGACCTATTTAACAAGTATTCGCATTTTATTGCCATGAAATAACCATATTTTGCTTAAGGAGTAGCTCAATTATTTATTACCTTTATAGTATACTTGAATCCATTGTGAGTAATTGAGATCCTTTATTTTTAAATACATTTAGATTATAAGGAGAGAGCTTGAACTTTTCGATAGCCTTTTATGGCAAGAAACATTTAGATTACAAAGAGTGAGCTTGAAATTTTTGATAGCCTACTATGGTAGGAAACATTTATATTACGAGGAGTGAGCTTGAAATTTTCAACACCTTATCATCACAAATGTGACAGGTAAATAGAGGTCATCAATAAAATATTAGGGACATATATAAGATTCATTTGTTATGATTCCATAAAAATAGGTTGAATGGATTTGGTTAGCTGAATGAAAGCATAATATGACCAACCTATAAATATCAACTGAACACCATTTCAGGTTATATACATATATCTACCTCTAATATAAGTCCTTTTCATATGATATTCCAATGCCTTATCTATTGATCAAGTGATTAAAGAAAGGGAAATAACACTAACAATGACAAGGTTTTGTTTAAAGAGAGTTCAAATAATATGAATCAATAACAAAAAATTTCACTTGTGAATGGGTGTTTCTTAAGCTACAGCCTTACAAGCAGCACTTACTATAAGGAAGAACCTATACAAGCCCTCTTTCCCACATATTATAAATCTTATAAAATTGTCAAAAATTGGTTAACGATTACTTGCTAAGACTTCTGTACACCTTATATTTCATTTATTCTAGTTCAAAAGGTTTACATCATGTTAAACCCCCACATCATCTAACCTCACTGCATATTTTAATATAATTGATCAGACGCTTATGGCAAGTACAAGAAGAAGAGTGGAGAAATAGTATAATAAATCAGTAACTCATGTTTTGGTTTAATGGGAGATGGTTCAACTAAGAATGTAAAATGAGAATATCTTTTTAAATTATAAAGAAGATATTCATAGCAAAACTTAGATACAAAGTTCATAAAAAGGGAAATTTATTATAAGAAAAGAAATAGAACTTATTGCAGGAAATTCCAATAAAAAAAAGACTAAATATTTATTTGACAACATATTGAAAGTGTTATCCCCTAATGGCACTTGAGAGGGGGGTGGATAGGGTAAATTCAAGAATTTAATCAAAGGATACTAACTTATAAAAACAATGCCTACAAGTTATTGCAAATGCAAAAATAAAATCAAAGTAAAGGAATTTAACTATGTTTGTAAATAATAAAGTAAAGAGAACGGGAAGAGAAACGCTAACTGATTATAGTGATTTAGTAAACAATCCTTATCTAAATCATTCTTAAGACTTGTCTTGAATTTCTACTATATTTTTTCTTTCAAGGTGAAGAACAACCTTTGTACAATCTTTTATTTTGGCGAAGAGGAAACTCCTTTTCAATCTGTATTTAAGGTAAAAACGAACGTCTAACCACTTTAGGTACTCCTAGTACATTAATCATAAACCCTAAAAATAGCTTACAACTTAAACTTGCTCACTTGGATATTTTGATAATCACAAAAATGCTCACACATTTAAAATGAGACAATGAATGCTCAAATGATTGAAAAATACTCAGAAAGGTGTGTAAAAGACACTTAAATGCTTATTAATACTAAGTCTAACAAGAAAATACCTACTTATAGTGTTTTGGGACCTTCCTAATCGTTGGAGCTAAAAAGTAATGTTACAATATCTATACGCAAAGCATTGGTCAACCGATAAGCATATTGGTCAGCTGGTATGCATTAAAAGCTTTAGATTTATACCAGTCAACTCATATGGCATATTGGTTGACTAATACATCAACCAATATTATAACAAACTCTCGGTACTTTAAATTTAACAACTATAACTTATATCGGTTAATCACCATATAGGTCGACCAATCACCCTAAAAAATACGATTTTAACATATTCAAATGCTTAAAATCAATTTAATAAATGCATTTATGAATTAAGCATTCTAAAAAGTTCCCTAAATTTTGTTTGAAAGATCGAGAGATTTTTATATTAAAAGCAAAACTTTAACACCTTTTAGTAAATGGAAAGACACATATAATAAAGTAAAGTGAAAAATTTATGCATGGTGAGCCTTTTAGTCTATCGAAAATAAATAAGATAAGCTTACAATAAGTAATACATACAAATAACCTCAATGTATTTTGGTCTTCTTCTTAACTTAATCTTGATATTAAAGAGTGCAAACTTTGTCTTTCTTTCATAATCCTTTGATTTGGTGATATCTTATTCTTATATTCCTTCTCATCAATAACATTAAACTCATATAGTAACGCTATTTTTTATCATTAAAACATTGATTGTAACCTCCTTTAGTTTTTCAATCTCCCCTTCTTTTATGATGAAAAAACATTTGTGATATTAGAAAGTAATAAGAGAGTTTAATCATACAAGTAGTTATTCACATTAAGATATTAATTATTTTCCCCTTAATTCGTGCATAAAATAAATAAATATCGTAAATATAGTTCAATATTAAGAGCATAATTTAACAAAAGCTTTTTCATCATTAAAGAAATATCCATAATTGTCCACTGCATATAAAATGACAATTACTCCCCCTGAATTGTAGCATTTCCCTCTAATATCACAAAAATTATTCTCCATTTTTTGGAAACATAAAAAAATCAACTAGATGGAGGGCAAAATAAGACTTGATCAAACTATATAGATTGTCAAATCGATTCATCATAATGTCTCAAAAGGAATCAAACTCTACTCACAACATGCTAAAATGATACTTAATGGTCACTAAAAGGGCATCTTATGGGGAGCAATGATGTGGCTAAGAGATGGTGGCATCATCTTCTGCAAGTAGCTCGATAGTGTGGCTCAACAGGGGCTCATCGGGACCATCAACATATGAAAAAGACTTACATATTAAGGAGAGTTTCTGAGACTAAGATGCAAGTGTGATATGGTTATTTAACCCTCAATTAATTTGTATCCCATATGGTTGAGAGTAGCGGAGTCAAAGAAGAAATCAAAGTCAATCTCATTATCAGTGGGAAGAATATGAAAGTGCTAGAAGATGAAGGGATATGGAATGTTTTGTTTCTTTTTTTTGTTTGATAAAAATGGACCATATTGAGTGAAAGAAAGAAACCAAGATGAATACGCTTTTTAACATACGAGTGGAGTGAAACTAAAGGTCATCGTGGCATAGAAAAGTAAATCGATCATTGGTACTCACAAAATTATACTTGATGAATAGGTCGTGAAAGCGAGCGATAACATTAAGGCCATAAACATCACTGGGTTTCCTATGAACCTCTGTATGGGTGCCTAACTAAAAAATGATTTTGATTATATCAAGCATAGAATAGGGTCAGATGTTGTATTTAGTGCGACAACTATAGTATGCAGGATTTTCAGGAATAGGAATGCCAAAGATCTCATTGATGGAATCATAAGTAAGGTTAATTTTGACACCATAAAATTAGGAGAAAATATGGGTGTCACCACGAATCACCTTACAATGAACATTGGTATAAAATAAGCTAACATTGGTAAGATTGATATGATAGGTCTTAAGAAGACAGGATTCTCACCCTTGATTAATAAAATAACAAGCAAGGCTATAATCCTTGAATTGTTCTAAACTGGTAGGGGAGAACATGATTTTTATGTCTCGGGAAGCATAATTTTGGAATTAAGGAGAATCAATATTAAGGTACCAGTCCTTAAAAGGAGGAGGAGTCGGATAAGGAGGGGTCGAGTATTATGCTCAAATCTTAGGATTCCTAGAGGGTATGCAGTAGCTCTACCATATGTGAGAGCCCTAGGTATAGGATTAGGGTCTCTTCTAGTTCTTACCATAAAAGTAAGGGTGGGTGATAAGTTAAGGAAAAAGGGAAATGTTTGGAAATAGAATAAAGATTAGGTATAAAGGATCCCCTATAAGAGAAAAATAATACTTCTATAATCTCAAATCCATAAACCTTAATTATGTATCTATCATTACATGGCACGGATAAGTAATGTCAAGAGGAAAGGCATAAAGAATGTAAAATGGAAATTGAAAGTTACAAATAATTTGAAGTAAATGTAATCAAGAATTAGGAAAATGGGTTATTTTTGACCATAACATTTACATCCTTTGACAAATTTATCCCTAACATTTCAGAAATAATAAATTAAACCCTAAAATAATGGAGAAATTGACAGCTATGTGATGCTACCAGTTTTTTGTCAGGTCTAACGATTATATGACACCATCTGTTTTATGCCAAATCAGTGATGACCTAGTAGATGCTTATATTATTTTATTATGTAGGTGGGTTTTACACTGCCATGTTAGATCCATGTTGCAATGTGGGACCCACTTTTTAAAAATAAAAATTAATAATTTTACCTGTAGGACCTACTATAATTAATTAACCCTAATTTTGGTTAACCTAACAAATTAACTTAGCTAATTAACCTGTTAAGTTGGCGGATAAGTTAACCCGAACTTTTATTAACCTAAAAATTAATTAACCTGCTAACTTATTAAGTTCACTAATTAAAATTAGTAACTACAACAAAGTTACAAATTAAGTCCCAATTTTCACTAACGAAGTTAAAACCCCTAATAGAGTAAAAATTTCCAATTTTCACTGATCCCCCTCCTTCATCATTGTCTCTAATTGCCCTATAGCAGCAGTTGTTGGTTACCGGCGAAGTTGTCACTAATCGCCTTATGAAGTTGTCACCAATTGCCCTATCGAGTCATCACTGATTGACCTATGAAGTCGTCACCAATCACCCTACAATTTTTTTTTACCATTTTTAACTTACATGTTGAGTTTAATGTAGTAAAGAATTTACAATGTCTTTAGTTTATTATTGATATCTAATTTGTCTTTTAGATTATGTTGTATGTTTTGACTACTTTCTTCTTGTAGGATACATATGGGAGGCAATCCTATATAGAAACATATATGTTAGGTTGCCTCTCATGTGATCCCGTCTTGAGTTTATTGTATCTACTTTGTTTATTAGAATTTGTCGTGTGTTTTGCATGCTTTCTTTTTGTGGGTTGTACATGGGAGGCAATCCCATACATAGACATGTGTTTTGGGTTGCCTTTTATGTGCTCCTATGTAAATGTGCTCCAACATTCTTTTCATGCTTCCTTTTTTCATTGAATGCACATGTAGGTGCAATGGTAGTCCCAGGTGGTGTGGAGTGATCTACAAAGGCTACTTTAGTTCTTTGTCCCTTACCTCACTTATAGCTTGAAATTTTCAATTTTAAAACTAAAATTTTTCTCAATCCTAGGTGCAAACCACATAGCTCCAAATTTAGACTACATAAAAAATAAGTTGAATTTATTTTTCCTTGTTTAAAGAAACCTTAGAAGACTTTGTGTTTATATCATATTATACTCTTAACACTTCATCATAGGATTTTGGTTCACTAAACATTGAACAACTTGTTTGATTTACATTCCTAATATCTATCTATCTCTGCTTAAATTGAAATTTGAAGGAAAAATATACTTCTTATAACACATATTATTAGTATGTCTTATTAAGCTATAATGAATAAGCATTACCTTGTTGCCTCCTTTATCCTAAAACCTTCCTTTGCCTATAAAATGTTAGTGCCCTCTCACTTTTTGTCTGCTATAATTTCCTTTTGTCATATTATTTTCTTCTTTAAATTTAGTTATTACCTTATAATTAATAAGTTGTCTTTCATATTGAACAAATAAAGTAAATGTTTTAACCTTATATGTGACCATTTAAAAAAGAGGCTTGTTACTATGATACCTTAATGGAGCTAATTTGCAATAGTTGAGTTTTTATTTTTTAACTAGTACAAACTAGTTAAGTAATTAACAATTTATCATCACTTTTTATTCTAAATTAAGAGTGGAAACATTGTGTCTTACCCTTTATGATTTGAATTTGCTTTTGAATACCTCATTGTTTTCTTTAAATTCAGTCATTACGTTATTGTTATTAAGTTATCTTTTATATTGAATAACTAAAGTAAATGTCTTGATTAATGGAACAAGTTTTCTAATTTTAGTAAATGTCATATTATTTTACTACATAGTAGCCTCTTTTAGCTCTTTTGATTTTTTTAAATACTGACAAAGTGCTGATTTTTTGTAATATACTATTTGTTTTAACCTTATAATTGACCATCTGCTAAAGAAACTTGTTGCTATGATACCTTGATAGAGCTAATTTGCATTAGTTTAGTTTTTATATTTTAATTAGTACAAGGTAGTTAAGTAATTAACAATTTATTATCACTTTGATTCTAGATTAAGAGTGGAAGCATTGTGTCTTACTCTTTATTTAACACCTCATACTCGACAATGGGATCGGAATACCAAGTGTTACCACATTCTTAAATATCTAAAATTTCAAATTTGAAAAATTTTCTATTCAAAGCATCATTATTCGAGCAATAACTATTCACTTTATAAAATTTTTATCATAGTTTTCTCTATATTTACTTAAAACCTCCTGCAAGAAACTTCAATACACTTCTTATGTATGTTACTCATCTATCCATCTCTATGTCATAATCCTTGACAAAATAATTTACCTATACTCCAATACATTTCATCTCATCTAAACCAAATTTCATACATAACTTTCATATATAATTCACAATAAAATTCTGTAAGATCTTTAACTTCTTTATGTGTATATGTCATAACCAAAAACAAAATAAAGTTTTTTAGTACATCCACCTACACGATCCTCTATGTGACTTTAGTCTTGTAATAGATTCACCATAACTTTCTTCTAATTCTCTTTAAAACTTACATGTGGAAGAAAAATTCACACGTTAAGCTATAGGCTTAATGACGTTCAAGCAATTCCATTTCTCACTCAATTCAATTCATTCACCATAACATGCATAACATATAATATTTTTCAAATATAAATATCTCCATTTATTTCTAAACATAAATAGGAATTTTAAATCAATTTATGAAATGCAAGATTGTATCTATTATAATAATTCATATCTAATTACACAATGAATAATAAATTGTACAATTGATTACTACTTTCATTTGAAGTTCTTTAATCCTTATTCATGCATTTATATATTTTTTGTAATTTCTCAAAGTAAAATCCAATAGAATTGCATCACCGAGTCGAATAAGTGGGATTTTAAAATATGGGATCGAGATTTTGAAACCATACGATCCATTTGCCTATCTACATCTTACGAGACTAAGCTCTCGGAGCCATATAGTCCATGTGACAAATCAAATATCTTATACTGGAATCAAGATCTCGGAGCCCTATAGTTCGGTAACACATATCATTATATAGTATTGCTAACTTCCTAATTAGCATGTCAACCTTATCCCACTCCTCCAATTCCTATATATTTTACTAGGAGCAAATCTAATTAAAAGCCATTGAAATTTAATGATAAAAATTCATAATAGCTAATTCAAACTATTCCATATTCGATCAAAGTATATGTCACTCCTTAATGTCATTTTTTTCATTATTGGTTTTAATTTAGTTCATAGAAAATTGAAGACATATTCATCTTATCAATCAGTCAAAAATAATAAGTATATCAAGTTTCCAAATTCAAACATAATGTATGCCAATTGGGGAAAATACAAATTATTAGTCCAAAATTCAAATTAATCACATATACTACTTAATTTACAATCCAATTAAATATTTTTAACAACAATTTCATAAATTCCCAATTTTATTTCAAGAACTCTAAATTACTGAATATACAAATTTTTAGGCAAAAATAGAATTGCAAGAGCACATACAAATTCATGTCCAAATCTTTAAATTAAGCTTCAATTTTACCATCAATTCCTTATTCCTTCTCTTTCTCTTTCTCCTTCAATTTATCTTCTTTATCTTCATAATTTTGCATAAAAAATCAATTTCATGCATTTTATTCATTAGTGCATAGAACTACACTAAAATCAAGTACTAAAAACAACCAAAACTCCATTGACTTACCTTATGATTTTTGAGTATTATTCATCAAGAACAACCATATACTTTGTCTTCTTCTTTTTCCCAACATTCTTGTTAATATGGTGAGTTTAGGGACCCCAGGTTGATGACTTATTGTTTAATAGTTGATGTGGTTGTTAAAGATAGAGAAAGTTAGCTTATAAGTGGAAGAAAACGAAAGAAAATGGAGGAAAAGAAGAGAGGGGTCGTTCTCAACAATCTTTGGTAAAGAAGAGTGTGATAGGTGGCAATTTATGCTATTAGTCCATTAAAAAAAATCATTAACGCATATAAAAACAAATGCTATTCTTTTCTTCTTCTTAATAAATAATACCCATTAAAAATATCAAACCCACATAAATAACTTAATTAATATAATTTATTTCTTTGACTTTTACCCTTTTCTTGGATCAACCACTGATCAACTCTTGGTCAAACCCTTAAAATGAATTCATTTTGACCTCAAATTAAATTCCTCAGGCTGTCCTTAAATAATAATATATGATGTCAAATAAAATAAAGTGCAGTTCGAGTCCCGAGTGTTACTATTCACCTCGAGATGCACTATTCACTACTTGAAAAGTAAAATTTATGAAAACCGAGATTTTTGAGTCATCCTGGTTATCACGAGCCTAAAAAATACAATTTATGAAACCGAGATTTATAGTAAAAGTACTTGCAATAACATCTGGGGCATCTTGGTTTTCACAAGCCCACATAGTATATGCAAGAGCTAGAGTACGTGTATTAGGTCCATCAACTATCTTTGATATGACCCTCTGATCACCAGTACTAGCTCCTCAGCCTCTACCTCTACCCCTTAAAGTCATAGGAACTGGTTTCTCAGCTTGATAAATTGTTTGATACTATCTACCATGACAATATCTCTGAAAATGTTCCATAGATCCACATCGTAGGCATGTTGCCATCATCTTCCAACACTATTTGCCATATTTCTTCCTACAATGCTCACATAGGGTAACTGCTCCACATCCTGACCCACATGTTGTACTAGCTATAGATGGGATCGGTTGTCCTGCCCTAACCATTGATCTTTAACTCTACCCTGATTGTGGTAAGATGTATGTGTTTGTGTTCGAGCCTAAAGCCCTGAACCCTTTTACTTCTTATTGACTGAGAATGATGTACTAGATTGTCCGTGACTCCTCTTTTGTTGTCCCATAATTCTCCATTTCTGTTGATTAATATTAACCTTTTCAATCCTCAAAGTTGCTTTCACTATCTCTCCAAAACCCCTAACTGACAGTGCAATAAGGAGTTTCTTAATGCCATAGTAAAGGTCTGCTTCAAATCTTTTACACTTATCTACCCTATAGGAATTAATCTCTTAGCATATATACTCAGTCTATCAGACTCTTTCTCATATTCTGATACTATTTTATTACCCTATTTCAAATGAAGGAATGCATCCCTTATCTCATCCTTATAAGCCTCCCCTACATATTTATGTACAAATTGGGACAAAAAATATTCCCAAGTAAGATCTTATAGTGGAGCAAGCCTTTTAATGGACTCCCACCACTGATATGTTGGTCCTTAAAGAAGACCATCTGCAAACTCCAATCTCTATTTTGATGTGCAATGGAGAAGATAAAAAATTCTCTTTATCTTGATTAGCCAAAACTCAGCATCTGGAGCAATAACTGATGACTACCCCAAAAAATCCTCTACTCCTAACCTCTTGGCTTTCAATGTAAGCTTTTGTAGTGGAAGAGGTGGTTGTGGCTGTACAGGAAGTGCAATAACCATCTGTTACTACATGTAGTCCACCATAGTTTAGAAAAACTCTGTCGGGTTAGGAATTGATTGATCGACAGTTGGTGGTACAGGCTATATTGGTTGCCCCGCCATGCTCTTATCTTTATCACTAGCTGAGGCATGACTTTCCTCCTAGCTGAGGCATGGCTTTCCTCCTCTCCCTCAGTGGCTTCCATAGTGCTTGGTTCCATTCTTAAATCTATAACAGACAGAAAGGGTGGATTTATATTAGAGTCACATCATATTCTCATATAATCCTTCATTTGGCATCTACACAATTCACTTTTCCTTTATTTACTTAATTATAGACACAAAACTACCTAAACCAAGCTCTAATACAACTAAATATAACACCCCATACCCAATAATGGAATCGGAATACCGAGCGTTACCATATTCTTAAATACCTAAAATTTCAAAATTTAAAATTTTATATTCAAAACATCATTATTTTAGCAATTACTATTCACTTTATAAAATTTTTGATAGAGTTTCCTCTATATTTACTTAAAACCTCTTGCAAGAAACTTTAATACACTTCTCATACATGTTACTCAACTATCCATCTCCATGTCAAACTTCGTAATAAAATAATTTATCCATCCTCTAATACATTTCAACACATCTAAACTAGATTTCATACATAACTTTCATTTATTCATATCTAATTCACAATAAAATCTTGTAAGATCCTCATTTCTTTATTTGTACATATCATAACTAAAAACAAAATAAAAATTTGTAGTACATCCACCTCTAAATCTTTCGAGATCCTTTATGTGATTCTTGTCTTGTAGTAGATCCACCACAGCTTTCTTCTAATTGTCTTCAAAACCTACACGCGGAAAGAAAATCCATACGCTAAGCTATAGGCTTAGTTGTTGGGCTCAGGTCTCGTGACTAATCCCAAGGTGACCACTTGGGGTGGTCGGGTGAGGCTCATGTAAGAAGAGAGTTGAAAATATTTAATTTGCAAGAAAATTTCAATATGGTAGCAGTGGTGGGTTCGCCGTGGCGAAACTATGGAATCACTTCTAAGGACCCTTCAGGAAAAATATGTCGCGGTGAACTTCTGGCTTTGCCATGGTGACTCTGGGAGAAGTTCATTGCGGAGAAGGTTCAAGGTCCAGTCGAAGTATACTTTGGGACAAATATGCCACGGCGAAAATCTGCTTCACTGTGGCGAAGTACCTCTTGGGAAAAATACGCTATTACAAAGGTCTGTCTTCGCCGCAGCGAAGTTACGAAAAATCAAGTAAGATTACCCTTCGGGAAAGGTTTTATGTGGCCAAGGTTTGGCTTCTCCGCGGTGAAACCTTCAGATTCGAAACCCAGAACCTAACTATCAGCACTAATTTACACATACAATTCCAACCACAACTAACCGTCAGAAACTCAACTAAAAGATAAATACAAACTTAAAAGAACTTCTTCATTTCCAAATCTCATTACACAAGAAAATAGAGTTTGATCAAGCTTTAGTTACATATCAACACTACATCATTAGCTTAATATAAAAATACAATTGGATGCTCATGTTCGATATGCTGCTAAATCTACCCAAAAGTAATTAAACTAACTTAGTTACTAAATGTGGCTATCTTAGAGTTTCCAAATGCCTTGCAAGGATCAACGATCTTTTCATTCTGCACTTAAGGAGAAAATAATGGGTTGAGCTACAAAGCTCAGTGACTAATATACTTCTAGTCATCGGTAACGAGCCACATACATCAAGTATATATATACACATAACATGTACATGTAGCTATCAAACATAACATTCAAATGTATCATACTTGATAAATCAAAGATAAAATGTATAAACAAATGGTTTGAGAGTTCTATGGATCGAAATGGTAAAACCAAAATTTACACCATGAACAAAATGGGTTAGTTCTTAGGATCTCATATGTCACAAGAGGGCAGCCGGGAGAATGCTTTGGGTCAACGTGTACGTGACTGACGAAATGGTTTCTCTTGCCCAAACACAAGCAAATATTCATGCTCAATTCAATTTATCATACTTTCATGCTTTTTATGCTTTTGCCCTCATTTTATTAATACAAAATGTCATAATCTTTTTCAAGGTATAACATAATCATGAAGCATCATGCATTTTCCAGCAATCATAACAATTCACATTTAAGCAATTAAGCATACACGTATAGGCAAGAAATTTTCCCATTTAAACAATATAAATGTATTACCCACCTAAATTCACATAAAAAATCCAATTCAATTGTGCCTTTCCTCTTGCTCTTGGGTAAGATGTTCTTGGTTTCCTAACACAAACCGAATTCATTCAACACAACATTCAAATGTAAAGTCATAAAACTTCAATAATCACAAAAATAAAATAAACAAAAATTGAACTTAAACTTAACATACCCATAGCCTATCTAGATTAGAAAACCAAAACCTAGTCTAGAAATCCATGAAAATCAATTGGGTTCTCTTCTTTCTTCCAACACAAAACCCATTTCTCTTTTTAATCCCTTTCATTTTCTACCAAGCAAGAAGAAATGATGAAGATTCTTACCTTAAACTTAGTCAAATCTTCTACCCTCTTCTTCCTCTATGATTTTTCTCTTCTTTCCCTAGCTTCCATGATTTTTCTTTTTTTTTCCTACATTTTTCTCTCTTCTTTCCCTCTTCTCACGATTCTCTTCTTTCTTTTATTCAAGACCACACTTTTGCTTGGTTTTCTAATTTTACCCTTCATTTGTCTTCCAATTACGCCCCTCTTCATTTAATGTAATATCCATTTTACACCATAGTCCATTAAGTCTAATACCCTAACTTAATTCTAACATTTTCATTCTAAGTTCTAATTTCTACTTGTGCTTACTAAATTGTGACTAAATTCTAAAAATAAATAAACAATCAAATAAATAAATAAAATAAAATAAAATAATTTTGGGGTCCAACATTAGTGGTGTTTAAGCAATTCTACTTCTCATTCAATTTAATTCATTCAACCATAACATGCATAATATATAATATTTTCACATATAAATATCTTCATTTATTTTTAAGCATAAATAGGCATTTAAAATCAAGTTATGAAATATAAGCATGTATCTATTTTAATAATTAATATCTAATTACACAATGATCAATAAATTGTACATTCAACTACTACTTTCAATTGAGGTTTTTTAATCATTATTCATGCATTTATTTACTTTTTGTAATATCCCCAAAGTAAAATCCAACAGAATTACATCACTGAATCGAATAAGTAGATTTTAAAAATGCAAGATCGAGTTCTTAGGACCATACGATCCATTTTTTTTGTATAAATTCATATTGGAACTGAGATCTCGGAGCCATGCAGTTCATACCACAAATCAAATGTCTTACATCGGAGCCGAACTCTTAGAGCCATACAGTTCAGTAACATATATCATGACGTAGTATTACTAACTCCCTAATTGGCATGCCAACCTTATCACATTCCTCCAATTCCTATCTATTTTACTTGGGGCAAATCTAATGAAATTCTATTGAAATTTCTTAATAAAAGCTCATAATATCCAATTCAAGCTATTTCATATTCGACCAAAGTAAATTTCTATTTTTTCTTTCGTTATTGGTTTTAATTTAATTCAAAAAACATTCAAGACATATTCATCTCACCAATTAACTAAAAATAACACATATATCAAAGTTCTTAATTCAAACATAATGTATGCCAATTGGAGAACAAATTATTAGTCCAAAATCTCAATTAATCACATATACTACTTCATTTAATAACCAATTAAATATTTTAACAACAATTTCATAAACCTCCAATTTTACTCAAGAACCCTAAATTTCTTAATACACAATTTTTAGGAAAAAGTAGAATTGCAAAAACACATACCAAATTGATGTCCAAATCTTCAAATTAAACTT
>JANSVB020000416.1:186684-216986 GCA_025504935.2 Erythroxylum haughtii
TCCTAAAAGTTTAAAAGTAATTGATTTATTTTTATCCCTTTTAATTTCTAAATCTTCTTATTATTAATTTAAGCAATTTGGAAAGAATTGATTGGTGCTTAGTTTAAATCCTTGTGGGAATGATAACCGTACTACAATAACTCGTATGATTGCGGTCAAGGTCTGAGTGTGTTTTATTTTATAACTCATTAAGTTTTTGGTACCGTTGCTGGGGATTTATCTAACATCATTTTTAATTTAATTACAGGTTGATTTAAGTATTTCAATTTGTCTTTTACTACTACATTCCTGACCTTATTGCCTCAAATTTATATTCAATTTACAAATATGATTAAAACTTAATTTTCTTACGATACAACATTTGTTCATACAGATAATGCTATAGAATACCGAGACACTACCATGTTTTATCTTTTTGCTACTCAATGAACTATATTACAACACTTATTATGGTATTTCTTAATAGAACAGTTGTGTAAAACAAAAATACATGTATATTCCAGACAATGTTTGATCACTCCTTGTATCATCTTCTTATCCTGAATCTTTCTGGGGTGAAGTAGCTCTTACAACAATTTATACAATTAATTATATCCTGTCTCTTTTTATTAATATTTTTCCTTATGTCTCCATGGTTATTATCCTAATTATCATAGTCTTTGAGTTTTGGATCTTCTTATTTTCTCCATTTTAAGTCACATGAATATATCAAATTGAAACCTCGAACTTGACTGTAATGTTTTTAAAGATATGGTATTGAATATAAAGGTTATCAAAGTTGGGGTCCTGTTTCTCAACATCATCATATTTCTCGTTATGTCACTTTGTGAGAACATAAGATGTTTTCTTTCATATATACTTTTAAACTCTCTCTATTTCCTACCTTTGTTGTTGATCCTACTATTGCTTTATTTCCTTATGATTATCCTATAGGTTCAAATGAGGCTTATACTTATTATGAAGTTAGTGCTAATCCTTTATGGTAAAAAGTAATAGAAGAAGAACTCACTGCATTTACTTCTACTTGTAAATGAGATTTGATTGATTTACCAACGGACAAGTTTATGGCTTTATAAAATCATGATCAAGGTTGATGGTTCAATAGAATGGTACAAAGATTGTAGCTAAAGACTTAATAATATGAGTTTAGTTACGAGAAAATTTTTGCTTTTATAGCTTGCATCACTTTTTTTATACTCTCATTGCCATTGTTGTTATTAAGCATTAGACTTTATTTCAAATGGATGTTAATAAAATCTTCTGTCCTCCTAACTATGATCATCTTCCAAATAAAGTCTAACCTTTTTTAAAGGCTTTATACAGATTTAAACACGCTCCTTGTCATTTACTAAATTCAATTTCACCATTTGTTAGTTTGGTTTCTATTCCAATGCTCATGATCATGCATTATTTCTTATAAAGACATAGCGAGATATTATTTTGTTATTATTATATGTTAATAACTTGATCACTACTTACTAGTGATGATACATAACGTATTCATAATCTTTAAAACTATTTTACTCACCAATTCAAGATGAAAAATCTTGAAAATTTGAGCTATTTCTTAGTCTTCATATATTCTTCTAATTATACAAGGTATTATTTATCTTAGGCTAATTATACTATTGATCTTATTTCTTATATAAGTCTTACAAATGATAAAATTATCAATACTCCTATTGAAGCTAGCACTCTTTTATATTTCTAATGAGTCTCCTCCTCCTAACTTTACTTTGTATCACTAACTTGTTAGCAATCATATTTATCTTACTATTATTTTTCATGACATTACTTACATTGTCCACATTGTTAGTCAATTTATTACTGCTCTTTGCACCACTCATTATGCAACTATTCTTTGTGTTCTTCGTTAGTTCAAAGGTAATATGCTTCATGGTCTTCATTACTCTAGCTTATCTTCTCTTTATTTGTAAGGTTATTCATATGCTTATTAAGCTAGTGATCCCATGGACTGTTAGTTTATTGGTTACTACTTCTTACTTAATAATTCACTTAATTATCTCTTAGCATAATAAGAAGTAAATTTTTGTCACTTAATTTAAGATGAAAGATGAATATCATGCTCCTACTAATACAACTTCTGAACTTATATGACTTTGTTTGTCACTTCAGAGTAAGGGTATTCCATCTCTATATGCTACTCCTCTTTATTGTGATAATTGAAGTGTTGTACAAATTATCCATAATGATATCTTTTAGGAATAAGCAAAAAATGTTGTGATTGATTCTCACTTTTTGCATTATCATGTTTATCATAATATGGTTGATCTTATTTATATCTCTTCTTATGATTAGATTGCTGAAACATTTACTAAAACTCACTTTGTTCCTCGATTTCACAATCTTGTTTCCATTCTCAAATTATCTAACTCTCTACTATCTGAAATCTAAGAGGGGGATGATAATATATATTGTGATCAATGTAAATAATCTCTATCTTATATTTAGGCTCTAATTAATTTCTTCATTATCTAATTTTCTTCCTAAATAATATTATAATTTTATATATAAATAGGTATATCTCTTTTATTTAAAGATACAACAATATATAAATTCATGGGCTATAAGTTAGTAATATATACGTAATTGATAGTATTCATTATAATAGAGGTTCAAGTTTGATGCGAGGAAAAACAGTAGATAGTGTTAAAATAATTAATAATTTATTAAAATTGAGTTTAGTTATAATATATATTCCTTTATACTTGGTTTAACAATTAAGAGCAAAATTAGAATTATAATATAACTATAATAAATAATAATTTCATTCATTCTTTCCGTATGTGAATATATTTATGAGAAAATGCACCAAAATACGGAGAATGAAAAAATAAAGGTTATAATTAATGGAGGAGTTGGTCTACTGCTTTTAGATAAAACCTTTGATATTATTTAGTGGTTGTCGTGATAGTCACGGTCGTTAAAGCATATTTAGTATTATTTAGTGCTTAGTCATGGTATATAAACTACTTGATGATCAAAATATATGTCTCACGCAAACTTAACTTAAGTTTTATTAAATAATGTGAAGGAAATGGTAACAGTAGAGAAAAAGATGCATGTTTACATTTTTGTGCATATAATAGAAGAGAACATTGTCAAATAGCTTCATTATATATATATATACTACACGCTTGATATGAAATGTCAACTCAGATATTTTCACACCAAACAACACCACACTTTTAACAAATCTCATCAAATAAGGTGAAGCAGTTCCGGTATAATTATATTTTTATTATAATATTTTATTTATTTATTTATTTTGATTACTCGTGAGGTGTCCTAGGAGGGTTCCAACTATAGAAAAACAACTTTAAGTCATTCACTTTCAGACTAATTCTCACTTGAATCGGGTAGTTTTCTTACAGGAGACAAAACTTGGGCCACAAATTTTAAACAACTACATATATAAGGACGGTTCTAACTTGTGACCTCACTTAAACAAAAAAAAAACTTCTTAGTATGTCACCTGTGCCATGGGTTCGATATTTTATTTTCAAAGGCAAAAATCAAATGAGTTTGGTTACTAGAACCCACTGTATAAAACAAGCCCTTTTGTTTGTTGGATACACCCAATTCAACGGGACTATAAGAAGGAAGAAAGTGGAGGCATCTGCTTCATAGGATGTAACTTGTGTTAAGTTTTGGCAGCAGACGCAATTCAATTCAAAATATGTTAAATTAGTGGAGCCAACCAACGAGATTTTAGCTAAACTGTAGCTCAAGAGTCACACCCTTCTTCTCCACAACTGCAAAACACTTGGTCATATATTATTAATCAGTGAGTTTTGAGTAATAAACTGGAGGTAAAGGAAGAGAAGTTGTAATATTGTCGCCACACTTTCCGCTGTTTATTGTAAAGAAGACAGGGAAGAAGGTTATAAAAGCAGCCTATTGGGTTTCAAAGGACCTCGTTAAGTCTGTCTTCACCACCATCTCGCCTGCGCAAGTCACTTTAAAACTACAAATATTTTCTTTTCAACACAAGGCCTAGGAGGAGAGACAGTCACGAAACTGGATACTGTCTGATTTCACCTTGCTTAGAACACCAAAGCAAAACCCACGAAAGAGAATGAGAGAGAGTCAGGCAAGTTCCATGTCTGACTCACAGCTTGTTCTCTTTCTTCTTCCATCACTCATGTCTCTACTTCTCATCCTTATTCTTGTTCAAAGAAGACAACCCAGGTTTAATCTCCCACCAGGAAGCATGGGCTGGCCATTTCTTGGAGAAACAATTGGCTACTTGAGGCCTTACTCGGCTACTTCCCTTGGAGAATTCATGAAACGACACATATCGAGGTAAAACTAAACTACATAGGGAATAAAAAGGAATGGCCTTTTCTTTATCATAGCATATAAAGCTCCATTTGATGTGCAGGTATGGAAAGATTTACAAGTCCAATTTGTTCGGGGAGCCTACAATTGTCTCTGCAGATGCTGGGTTGAATAGATATATACTGCAGAACGAAGGGAGGCTGTTTGAATGCAGCTACCCTAGAAGTATAGGTGGAATTCTTGGGAAGTGGTCTATGTTAGTTCTAGTAGGAGACATGCATAGAGATATGAGGAGTATATCTCTGAATTTTCTGAGCCATGCCAGGCTTAGAACGCATTTACTGAGAGAGGTGGAGAAGCAAACTCTCCTGGTTCTCAACTCCTGGAAAGAAAATTCCACATTTTCAGCTCAAGATGAAGCAAAAAAGGTAAAATTTGACACTTGCATTATGAATTTGATGATTCAATGTTAGCTGTATAGCAAATGCATAGGTTATAAGAAAAATAAAATTGCAGTTCACCTTCAATCTGATGGCAAAACACATCATGAGTTTGGATCCTGGGAAACCTGAGACTGAGCAGCTGAAGAAAGAGTATGTCACTTTTATGAAAGGAGTAGTATCTGCCCCTCTAAATTTGCCTGGAACTGCATACAGGAAAGCCTTGCAGGTGAGCTAAGAGGATGAAAAAGTAGATAGAAGAACTCCAGGTTTTAGATTCGAGTTTAACTAATTCCGTTCTTGCATGTTCTTATTTGGCAGTCTCGGTCAACAATCTTGAAGTTCATAGAGAGAAAAATGGATGAGAGAATTGAAAGAACGAAGGAAGGAATAGAAAACATGGAAGAAGATGATCTTCTGGGATGGGTTTTGAAACATTCCAATCTTTCAACAGAGCAAATTCTTGACTTGATACTAAGCTTGCTCTTTGCTGGACATGAAACTTCCTCAGTGGCTATAGCTCTGGCAATTTACTTCTTACAAGGTTGTCACGGTGCTGTTCAACAGTTACAGGTAAGTGAGCTAGCATCTTACGTTAGAATGTTATTCTGTTAGTTTCTATCAGTACTCCTGTTGTCCATTCACCTTGCAAGAAACATTTTTATCCATTTTGCCTTGGTAGGAAGAACATAGTGAAATAGCCAGAGCAAAGAAGCAATCAGGAGAAACAGAGTTGAACTGGGAAGATTACAAGAAAATGGAGTTCACTCAATGCGTAAAAGCTTTTAATATCCCTATCTCAAATCAAAAGCTTGGAATTGTAATCTGTCAGCAAAACTAACGAGATTCCTGTTTATCATTAAAGGTTATCAGTGAGACACTTAGGCTTGGAAACGTTGTCAGGTTCCTTCACAGAAAAGCCCTGAAGGATGTTCGGTACAAAGGTAAACATAATCCCAGTATAATGAAATTGGAAGAGTAATGTTTAGCGTGCGATTACTAATATTGTGGGAATAACTTGGAAAGGGTATGATATTCCACGTGGATGGAAAGTGCTTCCGGTGATTGCAGCAGTGCACTTGGACTGTAGTCTTTTTGACCAGCCTCACCACTTTAATCCATGGAGATGGCAGGTAAGTAAAAGCTTTTTGAAAATAAGAGACAAAAATATTGGCCATTCTTTTCCTTTTAGTAAATCAAAAATTCCATTTGATCCTTCTCATGCCATCGCCATGGTCCCACCACCCTACACTGTAGCTAGCAGCTACAGTCCTTTCCTGTATGGGCATACACCAAAACGCTGAGGCAAGCAGAGCTTAATGATTGAGATAAAATTCGATTGCATGAAATGTTTGCTTGCTTTTAGGAGAATAGAGTTGAGTTATAGGATTATGATGGGATATATTCTTTTGTTGCGCTAGTCTAATTTTTGACATTAAATAACATAAAAAGTGAAAAAGTGCTTGAGAAATATGGAAGAAAGAATACATGAGTGTTACTAATCAGAAACTCATCTGAGGGTGCAAGTAAAAGTAGGCAAATGCTGTTGCGAGTTCACTTCTCATCCCCCAAAATGGGAAAGTTCTAAGAAGGCAAAGGCATTAGAATCCACAATTATTTGGAGTAGAGAGTAGACATTAATATTATTCAGAAAAAAGAAGGGGATAAGATTTAAGAGACACTAAAATCAAGCGGATCCTCCAAACATTCCATCGAAGCCGTTGATCCGGTGCAAGATATACAGGCAAAGACGTACGGTTTTCCCCTCCGGATCAGATTATGAACTGTCATGATCATTCAATAGGACGTTTTGCTTGTTGGAGAGCTGGTCCCACTTCAACTCTCTCTCTCTCTCTCTCTCTCTGCGGTGCGTGTGGGTGTTTTGACATGATTAAAGCCCATGTGGAGGTGGGGTTTTTGGGTGCACGTGCAATGGTGCTTTAGTTGTTCTAGTGGGTCAATAACCAAACTGGTCCACAACCGGGTTAGAGAAGGTTAAAGGCGGGTGAGAGTGTTTTCAGACAAGAAAAGAAAGGTTAAAGGCTACTTCTTTTTTGTGTTTTGTCAGAGAGAATCTTTGGTTTGCTCTAGGTTGTACCTTCATCAAAATTCAAAATGGAGGGATTTAGGTCACTCTTCATAGTCAACGCTTACGTTAAACTCATTAACTCACATATGGATGACAGTTTTTTGATATAGGTCACCCGTTTCTTACTGTTGCTATGAACTTACGTAAACTTTACCGATTGATTGAGCTACATGTTTAGATCCTTTGGACTTTGTCAAGATAAGGAAAATCCACTCGGCCAAACCCAACTCGTCTTCCAAGGTTGGAACTGGTCAGATTCAGGGATTGAAATATCTGAGAGTAAACTTTGCAGCAATTCTAGTCGTAACTATTATGTTTGCTTAACCAATTTCAACTTTTGGACATCAAAATCTGTTCAAGTTAGTACGCTTATTTATCTGTTAACAGTAACTTCCTCTCTTATTTCATGTTGTGACAGAATAATAATAATAATGCTCGTGGATCTTCTACTTATACTAACACAACCACGGCGGCTAGCAACCACTACATGCCATTCGGTGGAGGACCACGGCTATGCGCCGGATCAGAATTGGCAAAGCTCGAGATGGCAATTTTCATACACCATTTAGTCCTCAACTACTACTGGGAATTGGCTGATGCCGATCAAGCATTCGCATACCCTTTTGTGGATTTTCCTAAAGGTTTACCTATCAGAGTCCAGCACCACTCTTTCACATGAAAGAACTGTTGCATTCCTGTTTTTCGCAGAGCCTAGCTATGCCTGCAATGCATGTTGGATGTAGAGGTTAGATACAGAACAAAAGGGTCACTTGTATTGCATGCGAAACTTGAGTACCTTTGGATTTTCCAACGGCCATAGGCTAAGTTGTTTGACGTTATATACAGCACCTCACATGATGGAATTGAAGTACACAAATATTAGGACCACAACTCCCTCCCTCCCTCCCTATCCCTCTCTGCTCACCTTGTAAATTCTACTTTTCCCTTCGTCCTGATCTTCCTTTGCTGGGTAGCGGCTAGGTTTTTATTTCATCATTTATAATTATACAGTTTTATTATGTAATTAATTGGGATTGTGCATTATTTCCATGTATTTTCAGTTTAGTACCATTGAATGTCAAGTTCTGCCCTTTGTCTCTTATATTTCTTTTTGTCAGGGACTTTCATGCATGCAAGATTTTCATCAACGTTGAAACTTTAGACTATCAGCAATAATCCATACTTAAGAATCAATAAAACAAAAGCATGGCATAGCCAATTTGAGAAAGAAAATCGCTAGCTAATTGGAATCTTACCCACCATGACAAATCTTATGTGGGTTGGTTCATGGTGGCTCTGCCCCTGCTGGAGTTGGACCCTACGAAAGCTTACAATATATGCACAACAGTGTAACAATGGACATCTTGTGACTTTATCCAGGAAAAGCTATGATGCTCTCTGGATCTAGCCATAGCCATAGCCATAGCCAGCGCACGGAATGGAATTGGAATATTAAACCACACAAGCAAATAAAGGGTCTTTTGTCTTTTGGAACGTAAAGCTGTGCAATCTCTCCTTTTCTATTAATGTTATTTCCCAACTTTATCAAATACTTAAAAAGCTTCGGCTTAAATATTTCCTCTTACTCTTAGGTTCCAGTCCCAATCCAATCCCAATCCCATGCATGCATATGATCATATCTTTGATTCGTCGTGGGACCTCCTTCACTTATAATTATCCTTTCTGTCCATGAACACCAGTGGTTCTGCTTCTTTCCAGTTAAGAGACGTTTCTTGTTCATAAACTAACCATTTCAGGAACATGGCTTCCAATTACGTACGTTTAGCTTCTAACATGTATACACCTCACTTCACCCTCTAATTGCAGAAGACACAAACGTTTTAAATTCCATGTCGCATCGCCATCGCCATCGCTATTACAATATTGCAATTCTGTCGTGTACTGCAATTTATTTTAATTATGTTTCTATTTTCTGATGATTACTATTAATTTCCATTATTCGCTATTAAATCATTTTCGTCTAACCCTAATCAAATATGTTTATTGCTTTATTAAGTGCCAATTCCCAGATCCCTCCATTTCGAGGTCTGCTCATGTTTCACGACTTTCTTGTCTGAATGTATCCACCTAACTATGAAAATAAAAGATTACCACCTTCTTGAATAGCCCAAGAGAAGATGGTGACATGATGAGTCTCCTCGGCGACTTCGATTTGAATTTTTAACATGATTGGCATATGAAGTTTAATAATGGATTAATATAATCATTATATTATATTAACACACTTCTCGATTCTAAAAAAGTGTTTGTCTTATTCGTATTGCAAATGGTATATCCAGATTTTGGTAAGAAAGTATCTGGCGTGCCATAAGTTTGATAAAAAGAGTGTTCAATTCATTGCAAGATTGTTAGACTGAACATGTCGTCTTTGGAGTTAGATATGATTAATTAGGACTAGGTTGGAATATAGCGATTATGTCTTGTCCAATATGTGGCTGTTTTCCACTTAATTCTTGATCATTGCAACTTTAAAACGACTTTCTGTAATTAGAAAATGCGTTTGGAGCGATCCTAGGGCTATCCTCTTTATTGTCGCTTTCTTGGAATAATAAGATTTTTATGGCTGTAGGATAAATATGGTATGAGAAAGCTCTCAGTTCTTTATCGTTTGTTGTGCCATCTTCATCGTGCCCATATTGAAACTACTTGGCTTAAAATGAATGTACGTGTGGTTTTCGAACTTCGAAGGGTGGCTAAGGTTTTTTTTATTTTTATTAATTTAAGAGATATTTTATTTTTAAGATAGTTTTAGCTGTGAGAAGATATCTTTAAGATATTTATTTTTAAACTAATTTTCACTCACATCGAATTAATCTGTAAAAAGTAAAGTGCTGATAAAATATATTTTTTTATTTTCAAAATTTAAACTCTGATTAAAAGATGAGAATGCTCGACTGACTGCTGACATCGACCTGATTAGTTAGGGTGGTTAAGGATTTTTGTTATGATTTTGCGAAACGATACATTTTGTATTGTATCTGTCAAGGATGGTCTCGTCCTACGGCCTTGGAAAGCTTTTGCATGTTCTGGGCTTTTTGCGCGTGGGCTCCCTCATGAAAAAACAAACAAATTAGATAGACATCAATCAAACATTTTGTAGTCTTGCGACGGAGGAGGCTTAGGTCCTTATCCGTGTTGTAATAACCAACTGTTTGTGTCGTAATATGCCGACAGTGCGACAAATTGCAATACATAATACATTTGATTCGATCGAAGAGTTTTAACATTCTTATTGTCGGCACATAAACCATATAAACCAATGCAAGAGATCTTGAGGCTTCAATGTGGCCCAGATTACACTTCCTCTCTAAACTTTGGGCCAGATCTACTTAGCAAATTTTAGGTCTCCTAGTCCTAACAATAGATTCTCGTACCCCTAAAAACCTTAAATAAATATTACAAAACGGACATGATATATCAACATGTTTATTCTATAAAACAGGATATGTAAAGTAAGAATAATAATAACTAAAATGAAATGAAAATAAGTTATTAAGAAAAATTTTAATACTTGTTTTAAAATTTGTATATTCACTTTTTATACAAATCGTATATTTTAATGAATAATTATTGCATATTTATATAAGATAATCAATAATAAATTAGCAAAAAAAGAGATAACTCAATTTATGGTGATTTGCTTAAATAATTTTTAATTTTTTAAAAACCTTCCAAATTTTCTTTTGATGCATAATCATTAAATTTCTAATCTATTAAAATTATTAAGATAAAACTGCTTGAAAGATTATGATAATTTATTTAAATCCTAACATGCTTAATTTTTCATTGTTTTTAGTTTCTTATTTTTGCAAAATTTTGAAGTTGCTAATGTACTTTATTTTACTCTTTTTTTTAATTACTTTATTTGATCAATTGAATCATTTATTTCATTTGGTCACTTTACTCTTTTATAATAAAAATGAATAATTTATTCTTCATATATCAACTTTTATAAATTTAATAATATTTTAATTTTTTTTAATTTTATTTAATCTTTGTTAATTTTATAATAGTCTAATATTAATTAAACTTTTAAATCTTAAATTTCTTTTTAAAACATTGATAATCGTTTTTATAAATAAACTAAAAAAAAGGCGATTACGAGTAACTCCTCGTAATAATCTCAGTAAAAATGTAAAATGCAAGAAGTAACAAAATTTGCTAGAAAACTGGCCCTCCGACAATGGCATTTCTGGGTTCAAACATAGCAAGGGAGGTATGCTTTTGAATCTTTTGATATCTCTGATCTCTCAGGGTTTTGGTTTGCAATCTCTTGTGTGTGTGTTTTCTTAATCATCTTCCTCGGTTATCTGTTTCGGACTCTTATTATTTATATCTGCTGCTCTTGTTTTCTAGAGATTAAATTTTGTTTTATGGACGAAGTTTTGATTAAGATGCTTAAATGTGCGAATTTTTGAGAGAAAAATATTGTATGCGATTAAAGGAGATCTTTACGGAGGAGAGTTCTTCTTTCGAAGATTTAACTTTTTGATTCTAACGGTGTTGCTGGGGTTGTTTGCTTATTTAAAGTTTATGCCTTTATGGTTCTCGTTGAGCTTTTCCAGAGAAAATACGGTATTTCCTAAATTGTTCTGCGGAATGGAGGTTGGGTTGCGGTTACTTCTTTGCCCAGTCGGTTCTAATATTGTTCTTCGTACTGCTTGGTGAGTGACATTCAGGTGTTTGTTGTTGTTGTTGTTGTAGTTTCTAATCTTTATTACTGAAATTTTGATCTGATTTCTTATCTTTGTTCCAACGTATGTTGAACCTTTAGTGGGTCCATATATGATTTAGCATCGTGTTTTTGTTTTGTGGGACCTTTTGTGTGACCATATTAGCTTTGCTATTAGTTGCTGGTGCAATACTCGCTATGTCCTGAAACTTTTAATGCTCTGTGGTTGGCAACTGAATCGGGTTTTCTTGGTTCCTTTTGTTAACGCAGCTGTTCTGTGGGGATTGTTTTACCTGTTTACTCTACATTCAAGGCAATTGAGAGAAAAAATGAAAATGATCAACAGAAATGGCTCATGTATTGGGCAGGTCAGATATCTGTTTTCTTTTCATCTGTTGCTTAACATTTAACCTTTCAAGTCTCTGTTCCCAAGCTCTCGATTCCTATTCTTCTTTTCTGATCTGAGAATACATGCAGTTTGGTGGTTGACATTATTATTCATATATTTATTTTTTATTTTTTGTATTTGCAGCATATGGTTCATTTAGCCTTGTAGAAGTCTTTACAGACAAGCTAATTTCATGGTACATTTCTGGTTTTGCCATTTAAGTTTCCAAAGTTCATATAGGTCATTTAGTCTCAAAGCACAAAATTTTCATCAGTTGTAACAAATGTATTTGCAGATTCTCTACATAGGGTCCAAAATACACACGCTCACATTCATAAGTCTGTGCACTTGGTATACATGTGGCCTTTTCAATTGAATTCTTCCTCAGGAATTTTCCTTGTGCAGGTTTCCCATGTATTATCATGTAAAGTTTGCATTTCTTGTCTGGCTTCAACTTCCAACTGCTGAGGTAAAGTTTCCTCATACATTTAGGCATTGGTAATATTGAGCTATTTTCACTGATTGATCATTCTTGTTCCCTGTCCTTTTTGATTTTATTTTTCTAGTTTTTAGTTTCATTATATTGTAACTCATCAAAGATATGATGGTCTATGAAAATTAAAAGTTTCCATTGTACAGCTAGATAATTTACCCACTTACCAAAAAGCATCTTAGTGCTTGTTTCTTATGCCTCTGTTGATTGCATGTTCTTCAATATTTATAGTGGAGTTGGAGAAGTCACCGTCTGATAGAAGTTTCTGATGAATTTGGCCACGTATGTTGCTAACAGAAATTCTGCCATTCGAATTATCTGCTGTCCTAGGGTTCTAAGTCTGTGTCATGATGTAGGATAATTATGGTTTGTCTCCATTATCCACTTCGACTCATTTGTTTGTTTAATTCAATACTTACTTCATCAGGGTGCAAATCAATTATACAAGAACCACCTGCGTCCGTTTCTCTTGAGGCATCATGGTAGATTCGATCTACTTGTTGGATTTGCATATGGCGAAATGGTATGTCCTAAGTATTGTCATTTGTAGCAAATTATTATCTGGATAGGTAATGAATCATGCCTAACTGTGAAGCTAGAGAATAACCTTTTGTTCTAGCGTTAGTGCATTAGGTCATATTTCGGTAACTTTCAACATCCCATTGCTTACATTTAGGAAATTTACAGGTTAGATTTTACAGTAGGCACCAAGCAGAAATCGGGTATGCCAAGACCATACTCTTGAAGATCATGGGGTCAGGTGATGAGGTTTATTATTGTATGCTTTTGTTTGTTTATGTAGTGATAATCAGCAACCGAATTCTCCTGCTGACCTTTCCTATTTCCCCTTTGCAACTCTTGTGTCTGGACCAGCTGGTATAATGCCAAAGGCCAAATCAAACCGCCCAGGACATCCTCAAATAGCGCCAACAATATCAGATGACGATGACGATTGACGCTTTTCCTTTTGCATTATTGATTTTGTGTCAGGCCAAGGCATTCGCTCGCATGTCCAACTAATAGAAAAGTAATAAGAGTGATTTATGAATGTAACTAACTTCGTAAAAGAAAAAATCAGTCAAGAGTTGCTTCATTCCAATTCATGTTCAAACATCTAAATAACAAGTTGCACCTCAAAGAACAAAAATATAAAACCTATGCTTCTCTCTCTCTAAACCAAATAATACAGAAACTCCTGATAAGTTAGTTAATTCCATAAATTTCAGTTACAACTAAGGTGTTAATAGCAAACAATGGCTGCTGGTCAATCAAAGTTAGGACACCGTTTACGGAGAGTCTAAGATGTATTTTTTCCAGATCGTTATTCCGTTTCAACTGTTCCCTTCCTCGCCGTGGGATTGAAGAGCCGGAGAAGAATTACTCTGTTCAAGGTCACCTATGGCATCTGCTCCGTATAATCGAGTCAATTCTTCCTGTTTTATAAGAACAAAATGGAAGTTGATATTTAGTTTCTGTCTCCTCTAGATCACATTAAGCAAAAGCTTCAGATCACTTTGCTATTATTTAGCATCAATCAATAAAGGATCCAGGACCCGAGCAAACCTTAATTGAATCATTTTCCGATCCAAGTTTTTCGCATTCATCAGATAGCCTTTTTAGTTCATCTCTGAGATTGCTGTTGTCATTGGACAAATTCTCCACCCTGGCCTGTAGCTCTTCACACTCAGCCTGGCAAGGACAAATCAATTAAACCCATTGATTCATGCGTCTAATAAAAAAGATTGGCGGGACAACATACTCAAAACTTCAAAAGCAAACCAATTATTAGAAGAGGCAAATAGCAACACATTAGCCACTATTGACTATGAAACTCTTAAAAATATCTTGAGCTGCCACTAACCCTAACTTGAAGAGCCATAGGATCATACCACAGATCATATCTGTGCATCTTAAATCTGTCGAAGCCCCATGGAAGTTTTTCTAGAACTGTTTGCACATATGAATTATTGAATAGAAATCATGTTTGGAAAAAAATCCACCTAAATTAGAGAAAAAACAAATGTTATCATCGCTCACCCTTCCACTCCATTAAAAGAAAAAATAAACGACAAAGCAAGCTGATCCTAGTTCTAAAATCAGCAGTAGATCAAGGTCATATTTAGTGATTAAAAAGGGCAACTGCTAAAAATACCTGTTTGCGCAGTCTCGACCGTCTAGCTGACTCCCTGTTAGATTGCTTTCTCTTCTGCCTTTTCAGTTCTCGTTCATCCTAGCAGAATCAGTGATTGCATATAATTCAGCAGAAGGAAACATAATTCTAGAGCCTAATGGTTGCTGTAGTAGGCATGCAGATTTCCATGTAGAAAAATTTATGGGAGCATTGCAGTTAAAGACATGAAAAATCAATTGCCTTCCAGAATGAGGTGATGGCAAAAGAACAAAAGGAGAATACCAAATGCGCAGTTGAAAGTGTAAACTGATGAAGTCAAACTTAGCATGACACTTTTGCTCATGATATAGTAGTTCTTTGTTTCAATATACTAAAAGCACACTCTGGAGAAATCCAAGAATCGTACCCACTGTTCAGGCATCCCAGTGGGGACAACTGCAGTCGATCTCATTTTTGCCCCCCCAGATGCAGCAGTTGCAGGGGAGTCCCATAAGTCCATCCCAATATTTAGATTAGTTGCTGGCACAGGAGTAATAGCCTTACCAGGCGCTGAACCTTGAATATTTGCCCCAGCAGCGATATTTTGTGCATTGGCTGCAAAAGGAATGTCAGTGTAGGACTATTTTCCTTGTATAAAAACATGACCAACTGGATTGAGAACATACCATCCGCGAGCATCTGGTCAAAGCTTCCCTTCTTGTTTGCAGCAAATTCCTAAAACAATTAGGTCAAGATTCAATAAGAGAACTGAAAAGAACATAACGCTTGACACAATAATGCATACCTGTTCGTTAGTATTATCATCACTTCCATCTGATGAGCCATCACTTCCGCTATCAGCACTGTTAGCAGGTATATTTATAATCAGAAAATAGTGCATGTAGAGATGTAATAATATCAAAGACAAGATTGGCTACATTATTTTAGATAAAGAAAATTTAACCATAAACCTGGATCAACAGACCTTTGAGAAGCACCATCATTTCCTGAACCAGAAGCTACCTTGGCACTCTCCCCTGCCTTGCCTCCTGAAGTTGCTCTCGGTTTTTTGGTTGAAGTACGGTCTTTTCCATTTAGTCCCTTCCCTACCAACTCTGCACCAGCTTGAGCAGAATTTGGAGTCTATAGAGGAGATTGGGCAATCAATGAACAAAAGAAATCTAACAGCACGAATATAAGTGGGCAAATAACCCTTAAAAACTCAAGAGTAAAAATGAATCTATGTCCGAAGACAATAAGAGAGAAAACCTCCTATTTTATTTACCATGGCCATATTAGTCTGAGCATATACTCCCGCAGGATACAAAGCTGGGTATGGAACAGGGGTTCCATATGGCGGGATCAATGGATGCTGAATATTGACCAATAAAAGGGCAAATGAGAAACTCCTTATCAAAAGGTAAAATATACCCAACTATACACATCCCAGGGTGTTCTCAAATGAAAGAAATTAGTACCTGGCTTCCCCAAAGGTAAGGATGGGGACTCGGAGAAGCAACAGTTGGGGCAAAAAAGGGAGGTGGAGTGGCACCAGCACCATAGTATGCCTGAACAAATAGCAGTTGTAAACATTCACAATAAACACGTAGATAGAATATTGATCTATAAATCTAATGAAAGAAACACCTGCATAGAGTTTGACCAATCAGGATATGACAGTGTTGCTGTTGCTGGTATTTCCTGTAAACAATGAAGAGAGGGATTAGCATACTGTACATCCCTTTTTGTGTGCACACAAGTATCTATGTGTCTTTGAGTGCGTGTTTGTGTTTGTGTTTGTGTAGCGAGAGAGGACCTGAGTTGAGGCTGCTGTTTTGGAAGGCTTAGCTGGTGTACTCTCTTCCCCTGTCCCCATTAAGAATCAGCTTAGTAATCTGATTCTCAACAGCTATTAGATACTGAGTAGTCCTATAAATATTTATGAAGAATCTGCAAAACCGAAACAAAATAAAGATTGTTAGCAGATATGACATGTTTATATTCAAATAAAAGCTCTGTTGAGTCGTATTCCTCTTGTATCATAGGCAAAAAGAAAAAAGAAATATCAGCTGTCACTCAGAGAGAACTGTTCAGAGAGTGCTTCATTACATACTACACATTTCACATTGAACCTAGGGCAAACAGGAACCAAAAAATGAATTCAGCACATTCAAAACAGATCTCTGAATCAAACAGCATTTTTTTAGGACAAATTGGACATGTGAGCCATTCATTTTAACCTTAAACGCTTATTATGTTCAGAGCATATACTCTCCAAAATCAAACCCATGACCTCTTAAACAGATACACTAAGTTTGCTAAATCTATCTAGACTCTGTCAAGTCACACTCATATGATCAGTCTCACTCCCCATCATCAAGGACACAATTATCTCTAAGGGCACAATACAGTATTGAAACTTTGACCTCAAGCCTAAAGGCAAACTTTGTGAAACTCAATTGCGCTAATTGGTCGAGCAGGACAAAATCTTCATACTTATGTTAAGACACATTCTCCGGACTCGAATAATGCTCAATAAAGTACCAATATATGGTCATGATCTCTTTGGTCATCTTCTTTATGAATAAAATTTTCAATATAAAAATTGGATGTCGTCTCAAGTTTCCATTCTAACATCAACAATCTTGCAACCAGATCCTTAAAAAGAATAGATAGATGCTCCAACCTGTAGACAGGAACTTGGGAAAACTAATATATTGATCACTCTTTCAAAAGTTCAGCAGCAAACTGAAAGAAGATTACTAATCACTGGAGAAACAGGAAAAGTCGTCATATGAGAATCTAGAGAATATTATCTCTAAAATTTTCGAGATTAGAGGCGTGGACAAAATAGCTGCTCTATTCTGTGTTGGGGTATGTCAATGAGTGCAATCTAACACTCAACACGTTGATTAATCTCAAATTGAATTCCCATGATTCTAGGGCTTCCAAGCTTAACAATGCAATACACTGATAAATTCTAAACTCGGGAGTTAATTATAATCTCCCAAATCCCACAAACCTAAACCCATTTCTGCAAATCACTAGTGTACAAATTATCTTGTACCATTTTGCCGTATGTGATTGGCCAATTACTTGTCAAGAGAACGTCAAAGCTGCAAACGTGATGACTGTAAACGACGTCAAAGCAGTTATACATACTAAAAGACAAGAAACTTCGTATTGTCATTATAAATCTAGAATGACAACCTCTACAGCAGCTCCAATTTCTCTGGAGACGATTGTACAGCCCACATTGCGCTGTCTATAATCTGCCTTTCCTAAGAACAGACGAACTTCATTCCAAGTGTGGGTTAAACATGGCCTTTACAGCTACAACACCCCGTACTTCTTCGAACGTTAACAACAACTCGAAACATTATCCAAAACCCAGTTCGTAAAAGATGCATAATTCCATAATTGAAGCTAAGTATCTATACACCCCTGTGCGAAAATAACCTCAAAATTATCGATGGGCGGAATGATACATCCTTAAACTAGAGAAGACATGCAGAAGCCGAGAATAACCACGAATAATCTCCAAACCATACAAGAATCTCAAACCCGTAGAGCAAAAGATAATTCAAAAAGAGAAGCAAATTACAAGATAATGAAAGTATGAGAACAAGTAAAATATGTATATGAGTAAAGATCACTAGCAAATTGATTCCGTTAAGAATGAAACTGACGGATACCAAGAAGTAGCCAATAAAGAAAGAAGCTTTAACAATCAAGAAATAAGACAGAGCGAGAAAGCTACCTGGTCACAAGGGGTGTGGCGAGAGGGGGCTAGTGGGTGAGGTGGAAGTCCAAGTGGGATATAGGTTTTATGGAAAAGGAAGTTCTAAGACAAAGAGGACTTGTACTTCTCTTTATTTTTCTCTGGAATCTATTATTTATGTAAGAAGAATCCAATCCAACGGCTTAGAATTTAAGACGGAGAAAGGAAAATCCCAAAAAGGCCCATGCAACTCCTCCTAAACAAACGACCATACTCGCTACAGGCGGACACCCTATTGGACCGCCCGCCGCCTCCGCCAACGGCCAACAGTAACAAACATAAGATGAAAGATGCGTTCGAGAGCGAGCCAATTTGAGGGCTTTTTGTTTTACTAGATCAGATTTGGGTGCCAATGGTGAGTCAGATTAGGGTTTTTACTGGGTTGGGAGACGTGCTAATATTGAGGGAGCCTGTCGCCCTTTTATTGGTGTCGTGTGACTGCATATGCAACTCAACTCAACTCAACTCAACTGACACCTCATTGGATAATGAATGATTTTATTTTTATGAATATATCGAGAAAGCTGAGTGGATGTCAACGACAACAGGTTATGGTTTTGTTAATATCTGACAACCTCAGAGTGAGTCAGGGAGAATAAGGTTTTACGTCCTTGCATCCATTATTGTACTTTTCAACCAAACTTTCCTCTTTCATGGGGAATGTCATTCCTTCTGCTTTAGATAAAAAGCTAAAAATTCTGTGTAATTGAATTTCTACATTTTCTGTGTGTACAATTGTTGTTGGTGTTCTTATGGCGTTATTGTAACTATGCTCAGTTGACTGTTCTATCAGCTTCGCAGCTGTGTGACAAAAGGAAAAACCCAAAAAATGTCAAACCATCTGTGCACATATGGAACTATCCTACCTAAATTGCGACCTTCTCACATAAAGCATCTGATGATGGAGTCAAAGAAATGTTTTGAACGCTTCTTCTTATAAGACTCTGTTGCTCGGCTAGTGTCCAGTGGGGCCACTTCCATCAACTTGGGAGGTGGCATGTCTGCAATACATAGTTTTTCAAGAAAACCTCCAAGGAAATGTGTTATTGCTACAAATTCTGGTCGGTCTTTGGGATTCGCTGCCCAGCAAGCCTCCAGGAAAGGAGCCAACTCATTGGGAATATTTTCCAGGCTAGGCCTTAAATTCTGCACATACGGAGTAATCATAAAACATCTGCCTCAGTCTGGAAATCAACTTAAGTTATGAGGTTTTATGACAAAGTAGGAAACATTGCTGTAAAACTTTGCTCCAAGAGGACGTATAGGACATACATGAGCTACGTTGGCATATGCTACTTGAAAGCCATGCCTTCCGTTAAAAGGTAATTCGTTTGTTAGCAGTTCCCAGAAAACAATTGCAAAGCTATATACGTCCACCTTGCGGTCATAACGTTTCTTCTCTCCAACTATATGGTCCTCTGTTCTGATCACCTGAATTTAAGTAATCAGGGAACTTAAGTGTAATCAGGCACCAGTGGCATGTAATTCAAAATTATGAAAGCAGTTACCTCTGGCGCCATCCACCTGTAAGTACCAGCTGTACTATTCATTTCATTGCTTGATTCTTCTATTGCCATGCCAAAGTCCGCCAACTTAATCCTCCTTTTGTCTTCTGTAAGAAGTAGATTGTCTACAATATTCACAAAAGGCATTCCAGTGATCATCTGGCAGCAAACAAGTTTTAAGCCATTCCAGAAATTGTTACAGGTTGGGTTCAGGAATTCCCGAATAGAGTTGAATACACCAGGATTCAACTTGAATTCTGGAAGGACTGGCTTCCGCCAAACGTTATCAGGAAATCTTGACAAAAGGTCATTTTCATATAGTTGAGCTTTACAAAGTATCTTAGTTCGCCAAGAAGTGAGCTTAATTTTTCTTGCTGCTTTTGGTAAACAGATAGATCAGTTTCATGTATATGAAAGACACAAAGTAGGTATCATAAATTAGGGCAAGTGTTGTTCATGTCAACCCGAAAATCACTTGAGAGAGAGAGAGTATATAGATTAATCGAAAGCTATAAAGATGAAAAGCAAATGAATTACTGGGCTTCAAGTCTCGATGAACGATGTGATTTCCATGGAGATACTTCATAGCTCGTGCAACATCCAGGGCAAAACTTATAGCAAGCTTCAGATCTAAAAGCTGTGGGCGGATGCTAATTAAGTACTTGGTCAATGTATCACCTGTCATGAGTTCCGTAACAAAGACCAATGCAGGATGTACAATGGCACCAACAAACTGTTTAGCAAAATACAAGTCAGCATTAGGAGCACTGAGAAAATTAATCAAGAGTAATTCATCTTCATCAGCATATTAGACCACTGCTGAAGCAAGTAAATGAAATACATGGATTGACCAAAGACTCCAAAAAGCATAAATTTTCATGAACATATAAATGCATCCACCGCATCTCAATCTGCCAAAAGGCAAAAAGTTAACTCAATACAACCTAATTCACCTAAGGCATCTAACTCACTCATTCCTCTGTTTTACAAAAATCTGTTTAGCAATAAACCGAAAGTATGATACAAAGTCAGACCCAACTTAATGTCTGATTTCTTTATCTGCCACCATGGAAACAAAAAGAAATGTACACTCAGAAGGCTAAATATTCCATCCTAGTCACATATTTCTGAATTTGACAAGTATTGCTATTGAGCAAAAACTGTTAATTTACGGTAGAAAATCCAAAACCTTTAATGTTTCAAATGTAGTATGAGCAAGCAGAAAATTAAACAAACTAGTGGCACCAAAAGTATAATCATTCATACAACTAAGAACTTTTTTTTTTTGAGAATTAACTAAGAACATTATTGTTGATGCGTTCAGAAGCTCATCTAACAAAATACCTTGACAATATTTTCATGATCCAAACTCGAATGCAAGTTGATCTCCTTCTCGAATCTCTCCTTGCGTCTATCAGTTACAGCTGACATCCTCCTTGGCTCTAATACCTTCACGGCAACAGCCTTTGATTCAAACCTAGAAAAAAATCCAAAAATCACCAATATCTTAGTGCACATTCCAGAATGATCATGTAGGACAAAGCAAACCAAATATTTGCAAGAGCAAGAAACACAAACATTGTCAACATGCACAGATTATAAATGACATGAAGCGATTTTCAGTAATTTGGTGGAGCTTAGAGATTTCCTTAGTCAAATTTGTTCTAATGGTAGCAAGTTTTACTTTCTACATTGTCACGCCTCTTTTCTGGCCTTGACGAGCTCATTTTAGCTTCCCCCTTCTTCTATTTCATATCTGGGATGATATTCGGCCACTTCTCATATCCATGTACAATATAACGAATCTCGTCGCATAATTAAAATCTACCTTTTAAGATTCGTTCAAATTCAGTTTCCTGGAAGACAGCTTCCCATGGCTCATGCATATCTTATGATTTCTCTTCCATGTCAAAAAACAAGGCTTTGCTTCACAAGAACAATTAGAGATAAGTCTCCTTAATGCTTCCATATTTCTTCCATTGAAGTTACACATGGATATTCTGAGCTACTCCATGCCAAGCATCCCTTGAAAATAAAAGATCATTCCTGACCATTAATACTCATATGTAACTTCTTCAAAGTCCTTCAAATCCTTCCCACATGATAGTTGATAAATCAAGATTTCTTATAGGGATATTAGCTGAGTCACAGAATTCGTACATTCATTGAGCTCTGCCACCTAGTGGTGATGTTAGTAATCATCACGTTATTACTCTTCACAAATGGTAATTTTAGTAAAGAACCAAGAGAGAGAATAATTCACTTGCCACCATCCATCTCTATTTGTATGTTTTATGTCTGTATTTTCAAGAAATGGAATTAATTCATTGCAAACAATTGAAAATACTAGAATCACCTCATTCACAATCCTTTGCTCCCATCATTGCTAAAAGGAAACTATATAAGCAGATTTATCTCATGCTCGTCCATCTTACACTGACTTCAATTTTCCATCTCTAAACACATATATCCCAACCATTTGAGATAACCATAATATGCAACTGCAGTCCAACCTGTACTCGCTATACGAATGAACACGTGGAATCACAATCCTTAAGGGCAGCACATCTTAACTAAGGAAATGTACCTGTCATTGCCATGCTTGATAAGGGATCTGATCATCGTACTGTTTGAAAATTGTCGTGGAGCAGATAATGAAATGATTACTGGCATTGAATTACAAGGTTTAAAAACTTAACAAAAGCAGAGCAGTACCTCTTTAATAGAGCTGATACATCTACCATTTATAAGCATCTATTTACCATTAAAAGATATGAAATACATAGTTTGCTAGAGTTTGCTAATTAATATCTACATCAACATGGATAGGTTCTTGATAACATTCATCCGTGTTTTAGCACACAATTTACGATCAAACTGAAGGTTCACTAACCAGTAATTTATAATGTCAGAATTCTTAAGATGCCTAAAGGACACACCAATATAGCTGACCTTTTACAAACTTTATAATTTGCATAAAGACAAATGGAGCCTATTTGGTAACCAAACAATTTAAATCAAACCTCATGAATGACTACACATTTAACTATCCACATTTTCTGATATAATTGCAGAAACCAACACCATAAACATTCTCTTCATGGAGATTTAGTGCAACTCAAAAAAGATTGAAGACTATGAATAGTTCCACATAGGACATAATCTCCACTCAAACTATCTCTTTGCGTTAGCATTTAACAATCTGGGCATGCAAATATCACAAGGTCCATATCAAAAATAGTTTTGTTACCAGAGGCAGATACATAAGGTGAAATACGGGCAGAAGGAATGAACTGGTTGCATGCTGTAAGTGGAAACTGTTAAAGGGGCTTGGATACAGTGTAGGTAACTGAGGAAGCCCCTGACGCTGCCTTCTCCAAGTGGACATTAGTTTTCGATTGATTTTCTAATTTCTACTCATGACAGAGACCAAAAGATCACTTCTTTTTCTCTTTACCACTTTCCAAATCTTAAATAAACAAAAGGAAAGTTTAAGAATTTCCAAGAAAATGAATGAAGAACAAAACAAGAATCTAGCTCTCGCATCACCTCCTTATAACAAGAATGAAAACACTGTTCTAAGAAAATTCCTAAGCCGCAGCACAAGAAAATTTGAAACCGCAAGAAGCACAGGTCCTATAAGAAGATTGACAATTATAAACAGAACCCAAAATTCCAAGGACCAGCAGGAACACAGTTAAGCAGACAAAGAACGGCCGAGAATTCAACAAAACCACAACAAACACGCAATGTGTTCAAACCAAGAAAACAATAATCAACGAAAGATAAGTCCTTTAGGGGCATACACTCCTTGGAAGACAGTAGCCATTGGCCCATCACCGATCTTTTTACTAACAAACACCTGATTAACATCAATAACCAAGTCCTTGTCAATATTGAAAACAAACTTCTCCTTATAATTCACTTCATCATTTTCATTGCAGAGACGCATTTCCAGAGTTTCAGTAATCTGAGAACGGTAAAGTTTCAATCTTTGCACTAACAGTGATCATCCAGAGAAGGAACGATACAGAGAAGTGCATGTACTCACACATGGCAGGTGGGTCTATATATAGTGTAGGTAATAAATTTGATTTTCCTTTTCATTTTCTCTGAGGAAAATTATGGTATGTTTTTTTGACAGTGTTTAAAACACCGTGTCTGAGCCAAAAAACAGGGGGAAAGTTAAGCCAAGAATTCCTCCATTAAAGGGATTTTCCATTATCATTTTATTTTATCGAGTCCACTCCAATCAACTGGGCTATGCTAATCTGCTGTAACTACTGATAAGCAGGTTCGTTTTATTGCAAATCGTTGGTTGAATGCTGAATAAGTTTCACAACTTGTGCACATTGACAGTCTGATTGGAAGGAGGGTGGGTGATCAGAATGAGTCTTTTTAGTAACTGAACATTTTTGTAGTGTGGGCCGCTCATTAATTGTCATGGATTTTATTGTAAAAGAGAAAATTACTAATTAACTTTCATAAATACTATTGATTTTTTTCCATCTTCCATTTCAGACTTTAAATGGCAACACCCAATCATGGGGATCTAAGTCAGTCTTATCCTCTCCCTTTTACATTTTCTACTTAAGGAATTACAAAAAGATTGGAAGCTTTAAACCTTGGTCGAGCTTCTACCTCTTCCCTTGCTGTAAGCTTTCCTTCTAAACTTTTACTCCTTTATTTTTGTGTATTCAGTCATTTGCCTGGTTAGCACTTCAATGGTTATAATTTCCTAGAATTTTAGTGCTTCATGAGTCAACTATTCATCTCTCCCTATGATCTGTACATATACTGCCTTTTGTAACACTACTGTTCGGTAATGGAGGAACCTTTTTGTTGCTAAGATTAGGTGACTATTTGACAATCTTTTGTTGTTTGTTATAAACAATGGGAAAGGAAGGTATTTTTGGTTCCTTCTATAATTTTTTGGTAAAAATGCATAAGCACTCAATAATTTTAGTGCTCATGCTCCAAAAAAAATGCATATGAAATATATTTTTATTTACGAATCTGAACAACTAAGTTTTTAAGTTATAAGAGATAGTAGTCTCTTTTAGATTAAATCGCCTAAGGGTTTTATGTATATTTATACATCTTATTACAAATGGAGGGATTGTTGATAGTTAGCTATTGGACAAAAGGTACAATTTGTCCTCTAATATTCTACAAAATTTTTAAATTTTCTTGTTATTATATATGGTACCAATTCATCCCTTAACATTTGCAAAATAGAATAATTAGCACTCTAAAATATCACTTTTTCTAGGTTTCCATTAGTTAGACATGATGGTCTTGTCATAAGAGAATAAATAGCATGCCAAATCAACCAATATGCTCTATGGTGTGTACTATATCTTTTATTTCCATTTTACTCATAAAATTTTTTAAAATAAAAAACATATTTACTTTTTTAAAGCCAACAATTATGATTACACGAAATAAACCCAGTCGTTCTTTCTTCCTCCAATCCTCATTTTCATTGAACCTTAATTGACCTTTATTCTAGTCTATAACGTTTTTCTCAAATTGTATGATAATTGACCTACAAAATCTTCCCTATCTTTAAACCATAAAACATATTTGAATCTTAAACATTATTTTGTGTTGGAGCTAGAGTTGGAGCTAGGTAATAGTACTTTTATCTTGTTTTTAGTGTTTTCTTATTCTTACCCACTCTATTTTGGTTTGTGTATACTTCATTATCATTTCTCCCTTGTTCTCTTCGTTATACTTCTTGCCTAATTTATTCCTAATATGGGTAGATTTCTTTGAATGTGTATTAGCGAGAATGCTTTGTTTTGCATGCGCATTACATTTAATGGGAATTTTTAAGTATAGGCCTTCAACTAACAACATTAATGCTTTAGTGATTGATGGTCATGTTTCTTAGAAGAATATGATCGTTATTTCATGCTAATTGATGTTATTTCCATGTTGTTGATTGATGGTTATGTTTCTTGCGAGAATTTGATATGGTTATTAATGCTTTAGTTATGTTGCTTGTGAGAATTTGATGGTTATTTCATGATGATTGATAGTTATTTCTATGTTATTGATTGATGGTTATGTTTCTTGCGAGAATTTAAGATTATTGTTGATTGGTTATGTCATAACCCACACTAGAAAGGTGTAGCAATTAAGATTAGAGGCGTCATACTCTAGGCCTTTAAGTAACAACAATCCTTCAACTAATGTCTAACGTTTATGTGGATTTAATGTATGTCTAAGGACTTCATGAGGTGAAAAAAATCCTAGATAGAGGTTTTATAAGTGCCCAAAATATCCAATTATTGACAACTATTATGTTGCAATACTCAATATGGGAACATTAATTGAATATATATGTTAATTAATATTTGTTTTTATGAAGATTGCAAGGTTGGGAGTTGTAAATTCTTTTGTGGCATGATCATATTATTCAGAAATCGATGAATGAAAATAATAATCTAAATTAATAATTAGCAATGAATTATAAAAGGACAATTTAAGATGAGGGGTGTGAGGGAGCTGTCAGAAGATTGAAAACGGAAGAAAAAAAGGAATAAATTTAGGATAAAAAATAACGCAAATAGAGTATGAACTTGCTTGTTATAAATGAGAACAAGGAGCTAACTCATGACATATCTCATTATTCTTTTAATATTGATATGTATTATTATCATGTTTTTTCAATATTGATATCATAAGGCCAATGCGAGAAGTCCTTGTATGTAATATAATATTAAGGAGCCATAATATGTGAGAAATACTTGTTTGTAATATGGGGCTAGTATGATATATTACAATTTTAACTCTTTTCTTATGTTAGTATATACTTTTTAAGAAGTCATATGTGTTGTACATCTGAAGTTAGTTAATCTATTGAGGATGTTAGATATCATTGATAAGCTATTGTGGTTGTCATATTTAGATGTAACTATATTAACATAAGGCAATAAAAAAGATTGTGATAAATGAAATTCAATTAATTTAATAAATCTTCTCCTTATTAGCAATCATATTCTTGAGGCAATTATAGAATTATTTAAGGAAATGGTTTAAGACAATATAAAAGGTTCCTTAAGTTCGTGTATATGAACATTGTGAAATTTATATATTTAAAAACTTGATAAGTCAATTTCCTTCTTAAAAGGACATTACATGAGTTTTTTGTGTGAAATTAAATGTGTTAAAAAATAGTGCTTGTTCGTGTAAACATATTCAAAACTCAACAAGGAAGCTCAACATTTATGAACTTTCATAATTTATTGTGAAAAAGAAATTTAATTTAATTTATTATAAACAAGCATAGTCTGGTTGTTGACAATTGGAAATTATCATTTCTAAGTACATTCTACTGTCGCCTGTTTTATTAAAAAGTAAAAGACTATAGGTCCATAGAAGTTAAAATCTTATAATTCCTAACTACTATTGTATACAAAAGACTATAAATCTAACCAAAATTTGTTTTATTTTATACACAATATACAAAGTGGATCCAATAATAATTAGTTTCATTTTTTACATTTAACCACCTAAACAAATATAACTAACCAAAATTCATTATAAACCAACTAGTGCACAATTAATTGTCACTTACACTCTATTGACTTCCAATATGAGATTAGTTATTTTTTGACTTAAATTTCTAACAATCTTACATCTTAAATCTCACTTTTGCGATAGGTTAAGAAAATATTATCTTTTTTTTTAATTGAAGAAATGAATTAGTTTGTAAAAGGAAAGACAAAGCTTATAAAGACTTTTACATAAGAGAGCTATAAGACTAAAAGGATCAAATTGTTGTTGTACCTAGTTCTCGACATTTCTAAATCTAACTTCAGAATCATTCCATTATTCCTTAATTCATTGACGTAACTTGTAATTAGAAATGAGCTTTTAATCTGAGGCTTTATTTAGGAGATTGAGCATTGTCATCCTATTTCGTTGAATAAGCATTTCCTTGTTATTCCTTTAAGAGTTTAAGATTAATTCCTAGGATCTAGTATGTAAGGGATTTGAGGGACGTTGTATCTACTAGCTATTTCCAAGCTAATTCCATTTTTTGGAGCTTTTGTGATCATAATTTTTTCTGTCCAGATTAGTGTCCACTTTAACCATTCTTGAGCTCTTTTTACTTGTGTTTTGAAATATCCTTTCATTCTTGTTTTTTCCATATTGCATAAATAAAACAATCAAACACTAGTTTAAATATCTTTCCATCTGCTATGTATCTTTTGTGCTATAAAGTAACCTATTACATTATTTAGTCCTAATGTTGGACCCCAGACTTTTCTTAGAAGACTAGAACTAATAAATGAGAAATGTGGATAGGTTCATATTTTGCTTTGGTGCTTTTAGTGGATAAGAAATTTCGAAATGGGAAGAATTAAGGTGAAAGTTAGAAGTAGAATAAAAAAAATGAAATTGAATTTGTGTAGTAAGTTGATGAAGAATATGTATATATGTGTATTTTCTGTTATTGGTGTTCATGATTAATTATGGACTATATTTTCTTTGGATGATATTGATTTGAAATGGAGTTGAGAATGAGTAAATGAAGTAGAAAATGTGATCTTGGTATGAGTTGTGTTAAGGAAAGATTGTGAAACAAAATGGGTGGTCGATCTGGAAAATATTCACGGAGTATGCTTCAGTCTTTTAGCCACAACGTTTTCTCTAGTTATTCAAATGAGATTATTCTTGATTTGGATTAAACTAGAAACATATGGCTACATTTCGTATGAATACATTAAATTTAAATTCTATCTTTAAGAATCTTAAAATTTGCCATGAAATTGAGAACTGGGTATAGTACATTGGTGGATGAATGTAAAATTCATGTTCTGAATTCGAGGGCAATTCTGGATTTTTTTAGGCTAAATTAGAGAAAGGTATCTTCTAGAAAATTGTAGATTATCTTTTTAGCTTTCCAAATATATATAGTGTCAAATTTTTGGACTTTGAAGTCAAAAGTTATGGTCCTTATAAGGGAAGATATATCTTTTGTTTTTTTGCTTCTTCTGTGTTTTGCTTCTTCTGTGATGACGTGTCGTCTGTGATGATGTGTCATCTATGTTTTGCTTCTTCTGTGATGACATGTCATCTGTTATGACGTGTCATCTGTGATTTGCTTCTTCTGTGATGACGTGTCTTCTATGTTTTGCTTTTTCTATGTTTGACCTTCTGCTTTTTCCCATTCGTCTACTTTTTCATTTGGTTTCGTCTATACCTATCTTCTGCTCCATTTGTGACCCTTTAGACCATAGAATCTGTCTTTAAAGTCTTCATGAAAGTTGTATATATTGAAACCCTCTTTCGAACCATCCAAAGAACACACAAATCTAATATCTTTAGGGAAAGTTATGACAATTTTTCCCATTCGTCTGCTTTTTCACATTCGTCTGCCTTTTCATTTGGCTTCGTCTATATCTATCTTCTGCTCCATTTTTGACACTTCATATGATAGAATCTATCTTTAAGGTATTTATAAAAGTTGTATATATTGAAGTCTTATTTCTAACCATCCAAAGAACACACAAATCCGATATCTGCAGGGAAAGTTATGGAAAATTTTCCCATTCATCTACTTTTTCCCATTCGTCTGCTTTTTCATTTGGTTTCGTCTGTACCTATATTCTGCTCCATTTGTGACCCTTTATAAGATATAATCTATCTTTAAGGTCTTCATAAAAGTTGTAGATCTTGAAGTCTTCTTTAGAACCATCTAAAGAAAACATAAATTCGATATTTTTAGGGAAAGTTATGACAATTTTTCCCATTTGTCTGCTTTTTCCCATTCGTCTACTTTTTGATTTGAATTTCATCTGTGCCTATCTTCTGCTCTATTTGTGACCCTTTATAAGATATAATCTGTCTTTAAGGTCTTCATAAAATTTGTATATCTTGAAGTCTTCTTTTGAACCATCTAAAGAACACACAAATCTGATATCTGTAGAGAAAGTTATTGCAATTTTTTCCATTCATATGTTTTTTTCCCATTCGTTTGCTTTTTCATTTGATTTCGTTTGTACCTATCTTCTGCTCCATTTTTGACCCTTGAGATGATAAAATCTGACCTCAAGGTCTCTTGAAAGTTGTCGATCTCACGGACCTCTTTGAAATAGTCCTAATATGATCTTAATCCAACATCTGTAAAGAGAGTTATACTATTTATTCCGAGACATGTTCAATATGATTGGGGGGCAAAATGATGTTTGATTCTTTCGGCCATAATTTTGTTATCCGACCTCCAAATGAAGTGATTCTTGAACCAATAGTTTCTTAACACATTTTTCTATCCCTAAATAGATTTTGATAGCATTTGGTATTGATTTGGAAAAGATGTATTGAATCAAAAGAAGGGTATCGGTAGGAAGAGTATGAATTGGATGTTTAATAGACATACTTTAGTATTTTGAATATATATATATATATATATATTCAAAATACTAAAGTATGTCTATATATATATATATATATATATATATATGGATCTATAGGATTCCAAATGAGA
>JANSVB020000416.1:226961-238409 GCA_025504935.2 Erythroxylum haughtii
ATGAGATGAATACCTTTTGATATTATGAAGCTTAGAAGAAGATTCAATTCACTACGGCTACTGGTAATTCCCAGTGGATTCGAAGGGTTTGTCACCAAGACACACCCTTTAGGTTGACTCGATATTATTTTAAAATTTTTTTAAATTTTCAAAACGTACACTTTTATTTTCAAGTTGACTTCAACTTGATCAAAAATTAGATCAAATTAATTTTGTTATTTTTGTTATTATTATTATCATTATCATCATTATTATTATTATTATTATTATTATTATTATTATTATTGCGCTTTTATGCATCTTGATAAGCTTGTTCAAGAGTTGGTGTAGTGATTTGGAGTGATTTGGAACTTGGAAGTTATTTGAACTTGTACACTGAATAGGAACAATCTCAACCCTGGTTCTCCATTGTAGATCACGATCAAATCTATAAAGACATACGGAAATAAGATAAGAAACGTATATTTCATGCATAAATAACAGGTAATAGAAAATAGCAAAAATTAAATAAAAAAACTTTTTCTGTTCTTAACTCTTGATCATGTCTTTTGCTTTAAAAAAATGTGGACGACTTCTTTTTCTGATTTCATGTAGAGACTCTGGAAAAAGTTTGCTGAGGTGTATCTTTCTTAATCACAATTTCCGGATAAGTATTGACTAAGATAACTTAATCAAAAATTATTCAAAGAACAATTTTTACATCATTAAGTATTGGTCAAGTTGGATTGCTATCACATCATATGGTTCTACGATCAAGTGGTTCCTTAACTTCATGGCTTTGTTATAAGATTTGTCATTTTAGACAAAATCTGCACAAACATAACTTGTTAGATTCTGAGTTGACTTGGTCAAAGTATAAGTCAAATTATCTTTGAACTTTTTTAGATAGCTTCATATTGAAGCTTTTATTATTATAGTCTAGATCGTCTGTCTAATTTTATGATATTTTATTGTGTCTAATGAATCTCAGCCATTTATTTATGTAAGTCCCGCATGAGTCCCGCATAAATAAACGTGAGTCTCACATAAATGAATGACTGAGATTTATTAAACACAATAAGACATCATAGAATTGGACAGAAGATTTTGTCTCCCATTATTGTCGGATATTACCAGCTCTACTTCTCTATAGATATGACTATTTGGCTATTTATAGTGACTCAAAAATCTGACGAAGAACTTAAATAGTTGGTAAGCCTCAAACCTATTATTTGTTTGCAAGAAATTTAATGCTTTTAAAATTTAAGTGTCTAATTCGTATATACCATAGCCAATTATCAATGATAATAATAGTATCACAGCCATCAATTTTAAACAAAGGCAGGATTTTGAATTAGTGAATCTTTGTTTATAAACAAAGGAAGTTATGAAAGGGGCGGGTTAGCTTAAACGACTAAATAAGTTCGGTAAAGTAAAAATGCAAAAGACGAAATATATCAAAGTAAGAGCAGTTACTGCTACCGACTAGGGATGACAATTGTACTCGAATTTGATGGGTAACCGATAAAATTTTTCGAACGAGGGCGGATATAAGGAGCAAATTTTTATCTGTAGGGCAGATATAGGGGTTAGCAAAAATATCCGTCGGGTATCGGAGCAGGTATGGAGATACCACTTCCCATACCCGTTTACCCGTTATATAGTAATTACAATTTTACTATTATATATATATACATACAAATCCAGCAATTAAATAAAGATAAGCTTATTTAAATTCAGTATGTATGTATGAATGTAACATGAAAATTTAAAAGAAAACAAATAGTCCATTCATATTAAATAAGCTTATCTTAAAAAAAAAAAGAGACAAATAAACGGGTACCCGATAGGGGTCAAACCCCCAACAGGTACGAGTACGAAGGTGCCAAAAAATCTCCGACGGATATAAGAGTGGAGGCGAGTTCATGAGGCAGATACGGGGATGACATACCCGCTCCGTTGCCATCCCTACTACCGACGTCTATCTAACTAGTCAAACGCACCCCATTACATTAGATACCGAAAATTTGCACAAGATTGGCTATATACATACATCAGTACGAGTTTGAGCTATACGTACAATAGATTAACCCATTCTATTTCTAGCCCATTAATATAGCTGCTTCCAGGAGTGTAAAAGACATCTCCATAATCTTCAATGCCGAACTCTCCAAACAAAGGGGGCTCACTCGCTTCCATTGAGAGTGACGGAGTGGAACTGTTGCTTGAACCTGGCTCTGAAAGCTGTTGGATCTGCTTTTCTGCTTCCGAGAGTTGTTCCTTTAACTTCAGAACCTGTGTCGAGTCCAATATATTTAATCAAAATTATAGAGGATGATGGACAGAGTTTCCGAAAACAAGCTAGATGGAGAGAAAATGAAAAAGAAAATGTTACACCATTCCTGCGAACACTAAATTTTACAAGAAATGGTCATTCATATATCTCTTGAAGTTGAAATTGATATGTTCGAACCCCATAGAGAGAAATAGTGAATCAGAGATATATACTAACCTCAGATTCAAGACGACATTTTTCAACAACGATACTATCGTGGGATGACTTCAATTTGGTGTACTCGTCCTCTAACTTCTTGTTCTTCCAGCGAACTCTTCGATTCTGAAACCATACTGCAACCTGACGAGGGTCGAGTCCCAACTCAGAAGCTAACTTATCTTTTCTCTGGGACTCCAACTTATGTTCATTGTCGAAGTTCACCTCAAGAAGTTTCGCTTGTTCTTCCGTAAGCTTTCTCTTTTTGATCTCGGAAATACCAGGATCACCAGCTTTGTTCTTCTTCCGTCGTCGTCGAGACTTCAACTCACCTAACCATCACAGAAAACGTAACATTAATTAAGAAAAGAGGACATGAGTGAACATGCAAAGAGTGATGAATTCAGTGGTGTGCGTGAAAAAGCCTGTGGTGAATTTCCGTCTCTGGCTGTCTGACCTTGTGAATGAGGAAGCATTTCTGAATAGACTTCGGGGTACAACTGTGAGAGGAGTAGCACATGATCGTCAACTCCTCCACTCATCTCAATTTTTTCTCTCTCTCCTTTGTCTTTGTTTAACAATAAGATGGATAAGGTGTTATGCTTGTTGAAAGGAGTGTACAATAAGAAAAGATAGGAGTTCGTTTATATAAGGGTTGAGTAAGAGTTGATGGCGCCATTGAGTTAGGACTTCTACGACACTGACGCCAGGATTTCGCATTCATCGGAATCTCAAAAATGTCATGTAGAAGTTAAGACCATGTGCCAAATAAAGAAAACAAGCGGATGCACATATTTGTAACAATTGTTTCAATTAATAAGAAGTATTTTTACATCTTTTTTCTTCGTTTTAATAAAATTTTCAGCTTGGTCAGTAGTTTTAGTGATTTATTACATCAGATCATATTCTACTTACTTTTAGCTAATCAAGAGCAAAATTAAGATATATTTTGAAACATTTTACTTGAGAAAAACTTCAAATTGAATGCCATGTAAACTTATATGAGTCCAAGATTGAAAATGTAGGTAACTAGGCTTAAATTAATCCAGTATTGAATAAATATAAGTAATATTTAGTAAAAGTCCATTAAGCCTATCGATTTAACTAGACCCAACTCTGGGCAAGGACAGAGTATCTGCTTATGGCTTAGCTTTATGAAGAAGAAAATAAACAATAAAAATGCCTATTTTATTTCATTTTATTCTTTATACAAATTTTGATCTTCATAAAAAGTAATAAAAGAGTCCATATTTTATCTCTTTTATTCTTTATAAGAATCTATTCTTAATTATTATAAAAAAAAAGATAAAATAGGATCTTTTTATTTAACCAAGCCTGGATTTAACTTGTTGGGCGTTAGCTTTCATTATATTTGTCAAGACTTACATCATTAATTTCACCGTGCATCTAGTCTGGTGAGGCTAGGCTTTCCTTTAGTTGATAAGATAAAGGAGAACGAGCACTTAATCAATCACTTTTACGTGTCAACAGCAATGGTACACGCACAAACACAATCTTGTAATTTCAAGTATGTAGGTTTTGGGATCCCAAACTTACTGACCACCTTGTAAACATTCAAAGTAATTAGAATACGAAAGTTACTTTTGTCGTTTAATAGCCTAGCCAAGCCAGTCATCTAAACCAATGCGTGGCTCGAGAGGGTTGGAAGTTGGAACCTTTGGGTAAGAACTGATGCATAACTTTATTAACCTGTTTTCTTGGAGAGTAGCGACAGAGGATATGCAGACCACCATGGTAGAAATTTCGTCATTGTTGACGTGTGGACCATCCCTTTAGTGCACTCGTTGTGGTACACAAGTATTGAATACCCCACCAGTTACATAATCTGGTTACGAGGTACTTTGTGTTCCAAAGTGAACTGGACGCTCTCTCTACTTTGATTGGACAAGACCAAAAGAGTTATCCTGTCAAATATACCCTTTATGTTCTGAAAAAGATAATAGTAATATTCCGCAAATTGATAATTCAATAATTTACGATCTTAATTTGAACTAATAAATTAAATTAATATATCTTTCAATAAATAATTTTATATAATTGTAATTCATAAAATTTTTTATTGAATATCAGCCAATGTGTTCCTTTTGTTTCTTCGCTAGGCCGGGAAGTCTAAATGGGAGGGTCAAACTTTAAATGGGGATTTCTCATTTCAGTTCAAACGTTATTAAACTATGTTCCAGAAGAAAACAAAGTAGCATAAAAGTATTGGAGAGTCGCCCATTAAAGAATTGAGTATTTCATGAAAGTATTTACCTCGTATATTACAAACATGTTCATATGATTTGGCATTAAAATGATGCTTGGAACAATTTACAAAAATTTTCATTAATTCATTTGTGTAAACTGACTAAGATAAGAAACTTAAACATTATTTTAGAAAAGAAAGAATAATTTTAAATTAATAAAATTGAGAAGATAGTACAAACATGTCAAAATAACAAGATAGCAACGGTAGTATCCGTAACTATATATCCTGGCATACATATGTAGCAGGTAAGAACTAGATTATATTGAGATAATCAATCATGCTATAGTAGATCAATGAGCTAGATGTTCAATGAGGTTAAAATGTTTGTGTTGCAGGCATATTTGAGATTTTGATTGAGATTAGCTCTCTTATTTCCTTGAAAATCTCTGTAATATTGGACTCTTTGGAGGGATTTTAATTTGTTTGCAAACCTTCCCGAGTTTTTTCTTTCCGTAATACATATACAAAAAGCTCCGAGGATAGGATATGAATTAGTTTGTTTGAACTTGAGTGAGTGGTCGGGTTCAGCAATTTTTGTGTAATCTCAATGAAGGAGCTCCCTGAATCAAACCACAGATACTTGTGATATGATCCCAATATGGTGTTCTTGAAAGGACATGTAAAAAAAAATGATCTCTTATTTTCATATGAACTCGACATATTAGATAAGTTATGTCCACTTTCAGATATGATATTCTATCAGAAATATTGAGTCTATTTTTGATTGTTAACCACAATATAAAGAATATTCGTAGAGTTAAAGTCTTGCTCCATACGATCTTATGCCAAATTACTTTTGAGTTTTTTCTTTTTAGCAGGCTTTTGGTGCTTTTATTGGTAAGTTTACGACCGGGTAGGTCTTGCCAGTAAAAAGTATCGAAAGAGGCTGGTTTAGGTGAATAAGTAGATTGTAGGTATCTTGAACTGTGGGGAATATTCCATAAAACATCATTAATCATGGAGGTAAGTCTTATATCGAGGGATGAGATCTGTCAACTGTTTAACTTGTTGAAATGTTGTATAAGTGATCCCAAACCCAACCAGCTATCATACACAAGAGATTTGTATATATTAATCCAACTATCAATAATGTAGTTTTGATAGTGGCTATATAAAAATATTTTCTCACGAAAATAAAATGAATGAATGAACTACGTATGTGGTTGACAATTCAAAGTTGCATATTCTACTGAAGTTATTCCTTAATATTTTTCTAGTTCTCTTTATTATCCTATTTTATAATGTATGGAGCTTTAAAGCTTGTGTATTTCTGCACTTTTAATATTAAAATTCACTTTTATATTTTCAAATATTTGAAAATGTTTTTCATGTCAATAGTATTGTTTGTATCTCTTAATTCTTCCGTCATATTTATGTTTAGTAATTACAATACTTGTATTATTTTTAATAAGTAATTAACATTAAATTATTAACAAATCTAGACACAAATATGTTGCATATTTTTATTTATTTCTTTTTATATTTATTTGGGGATATTGTTTCTAAGGTTTTTTTGGTACTTTCCTAAACATTATATTTCAGTAGAACCTAAATCTTGTTTGTCTATGTGTCCACTCTTTTCTTTTAATCGACTTTTTATTTCTAAAACAACAAATGAAAAATAGAGGAAACTTTGGATAATATCAGTCCATAGCAGAGAGCCATCTCTCATCCATTTACGTCACTTTTCAACCCCCTTGTTTCTATGCATCATGGAGACAGTGACAGGATGGTATTCCTAGTACGTGGCATTTGCTTGATCCAGCTTTCCAAGATCATTCAAATGTGGGCAACGACAGCATCATCACTTTGTCACTAGAAAAGGGTTTCCCTGCGTCAGGATAAGCCAATCAATCAAAGATTGAACAATTGAAGAAGAAAAAAGATCAAACCAGATTCCTGACACGAGTCCTGTTGAGATCAATAACTCCAAGTTCTTTTGTTCTTCTGCCCTGGAAACCTAAGGTCAGGGTTAGTAGTTTGGGTTTGTTGAAGGTAGGGACAAACGGGATAGATCTCCACAAACCTTATCGTTAAGTTCAGGCTCCAATCATCAGCCACGAACAAGGGGAAAAAAATTCATTTGTTATTATTATTATTATTATTAATGTTAACTAACTTGTAAAAATAATGACTGTGCAGATACACTTTGTGAAAGATAGAGATATAAGACAATTCTAAGTTTTACCGATTATTGTGTGATTCAAAGTATTATTTATTTTTCAGCAATTTAAAATTTTTAAATAAAATTTTATTATTATTTTAAATCCTAATATTATTAAAATAATATTTATTACACTTTAAATAAAGTACAAAAATGGTAATAAAAATAATCATAAAAGGTTATTTAAACTTTTAACAACATGTTAAAGTAAAATTTATATCTTTAATTGACATTTTAAAAGATATTTTTATCGTGTGGTAAATCCAAACTATTTAAAATAAGTTAACAGTTTAAAATTAAATACTAACTTAATTATATTTAAAATTTAGAGTGTTAATAATAATATCAAAATTATTAAAATGTAATAAAATATCATAAATATTTGAATAAATATTATAGTGTCATTTAAACCTTTATTCCCGTTGTGTTCATTCTTCGTATTTGGGTTCGAGGGATGATTTCTTGACCAATTGAGACTAGGTTACAATTGGAAAACCATCATGCTGACATCATAAGCACAACTTATATGTTTTGTTTTTAAGAAGAAATCATGTGTACTATACTATGTGAGAGACACCTATTCGTCCTCTATTAGGCTATGTGTGGGATATCAACTCGTTATGAAATTAGTGGCGAAGTAATATAGTAGTTGCAGTTGTACCCCAGAATATTAAAATAAAATAGTACTGATATGATTAAAATATATTAAAATTTTGCTTAATCTCTTCAAATTAGCAATTATCTTAGAGTAGTATACTATAAAAGTTTGATTTTGCACAAATTTTATTCTTTATTGGACACGAATGCCCTCACAGTACTACAATTACATGGCTGACTGGAGCTGGAGCTGGAGCTGGAGCCTGGAGCTGGAGCTGGAGCAGCAGCTGGAGTGTAAAGAGAGCGAACAATGGAGAGACTCCAGTTGGCCAAGTAAAAGTGCACATGGGTCGAAACCAAAGTGTCACTTCTCCCAGAACAGAAGCGGGGACCACATTTTTTAAGTTGGTTAGGTACTAATTTGTTTTAGTAGAAGGTACTTTTGTACTCCAATTCAAGCCACTGGTGAGGAAAACATAACATGTTCCTTTTATCTTGAAGATTATTCTAAGTTGGATGGGGTTAGAAGGAATAGTTTCTTAAGGCTCTTAATCAGACCACGTTCATATAATGTACATCCAAACTTTTCTCTCCAAGTACATGCGTAAATGCTTTTGGCACTTGCTCTACATCAAACTTGGAAAGCTTTTACATCAGGACATGGTTGCATTCATTTCATGACAACATTAGTACCCTTTTTTACTTTAATTAACAAGCTCTTCGAACTAGAGGTGACTAATGGACTTCATATCTTTGTTGATATAAGGTAATAGTTATCTTATCGAGAAAATGTACGAGCGAAGATAGAGGCAAGGTCCATGTCATTTTATTGGTTGTGCATGCTTATCTCTAAGAAACCATACATCCTTCAAATTCTATGAACTTAATCAAGTTAGTCACTTTCTTCAGCTAAAATTTAATTAACAAATGCTAGTGTTAGGAGAAATATGAAACTTCAGGTCCATGACGATCTTGTTCGTTATTACGCATGATATTCTATTGGAAAAATGTTGTAATAAAGTTTTTGCTCCCTCTGCATATACTCAACGATAACCTAAATGTTGAATGCGAGAGTGGTATCTAATAGGGGACAAGCCAAGTTGTGGTTTTATGGTTGGGGAAAGGATCAGATTTCGTCAGCAGTAAGTGGTCGGTTTTGTCACTACTGGATATATCTAAATTTTATACAATCGAAAACTTATTTTTAATATATATTGAAAAGAATTTTCAAATACATTTAATAATATATAGATTACAATTTTATAAATAAGTTAACTGACAGTCAACTAATCAAAACTAAGTGATAAGTTTAATTTAATAATATAATTTAATACATAAGGAACAATGCGGATCTAAAATTTCAAATATTAAAAATTTTGTAACGAATCTCCTTCTACTTCAGCTATACCCTAAAGATCATTCGTGGAACATATTGATTCATGTGCGAGCTGAGATTAGGTCAAGCAACGATTTTCCAGGTAAGGCCCTAAAATTATAAACTATTTGCAAAGTTCATTTCTTCCATTTACTAAGGCAAGAAGATGTTTGTTTGATTTCTATTTTCTTTTTTGCAGTTTCTAATTTTTGTTTCTTAATTTCGATTTTGATTTTGATTTTTCAAATAAATATAAAAATATATTTGATTATTAATTTTAATATAGTTACACTAACAATAATTAAATATTAACTAAATTTTATAAATAAATATATTATATTATATTTTAATCTCTTATACAATATTTATTCATAAATATTAACGCATATTTATTATATTTTATTAAATAATTAATTAAGTAAGATATTTGTAAAATTATATTTATATACTAATATTTATTTATTAATAGATAGTTTAATCATTAAATTCAGTGTTATTATTTAAAAATAAATATTTTATATTTAAAAATAATTTCATAAATTTATATTTAAAATTTATGTATTATAAGATATTTAAATTTTAGAATATATTAATTGTATTTTGAAGGTACTTTTATCTTTTAATGTTTTAAATTTTAACTTAATCATAAAAATTAAATAAATTATTCATAATTACTTTTAAATAATATCATATATTATATATTTAATTAATGATAAATTATGTTGTGACAAGAAAATGAAAATGAAAAGGAAAATAAAAATAAAGTAATGATTTTCTTAAGTTACAAACATTGGAATAAATCAGAAAAAAACCTCAATCAATCATATTCTTTTATTAAATTTAAAAATGGAAACGAAAAAACTAAAGACAACAATAAAAACAAAGGGACCATAAAATTGTTTGTATTAATATTCCTTGTTCGATGTCTCCATAGTTCAATAGGGGTTCTACGTCTCCATAGTTCACTAGGGCTTTACTTGGAATAAACTAAGATAGTGAATGGTAAGAAAGGATAAGGATGAAACTTGGTTACTGGGGGAGCTTGAAAGAGGCTTTAAAATATAGATATATTCTTTAATAAGCTGGCAACTCAAGTAAAGTGTACCCTACTCTTTTGATATGCGCATGGTGTGGTAGCTAGAGATTCCTTTTGGTGTACTTTTATTTGACTTGTTTATGGATTTCAATAAGCTTTTGTTTTGACTAAATAAATCAAAATTAGATGGGGGTTTCAACTAGTGGATGTCATGTTTGTCCCGACACTAGCAACTCTTGTTTCCCATCTTCCCCACACTTACATGCTGACAAGTAGTTGGGTGGCAAGATTTCCTTTTGCCTTTTGATTTCTCCTATCTTAGTCTTCCCCTTGATTATAACAATTTCCCCGGTCCCAAAACTTACACTACATGAAAACTGCGAAGCGACGACGAAAATTTAGTAACAAAATAGAAACTGTTAAAAATTAGAAATGGAAAGTATATTTTCGTCGCTGATGATGAGTAATTTAGCGACGAAAAAATAGCCGTCGACAAATATGGAAAGAAAGAGTGGCGACAAAATTTACTTCAAAATTAGCGATGGAAAAATACTTACATTTATAATTGAGATCAGTTAGCAACAGAAAAATACGGAGAATCGGTAATATTGTCGTAGGAAAGACAAGATTTTAGAGACGGAAATAATGAGCATCGGTAAAAGCGTCGTCCTCCTGACGTTTTTAGTATGTCACTGTCTCGTTCAGGTAGAAGATATAAGAGTAATCTCTTGATAAAAATGCAGAACACTAACTTGTTATGTTATTTTTGTATAAACATTAAGGCTATGTTTATTTGAACTTAAGGTATTTAATTGAATGAAATGAAATGAATAATATATAATAAAATAAAATGTAAATAGAAGTAATATTAAAAAATTGTTGTTTGAAAAAAATGGAATATATTGAAATATCATTTTATATTCTATCCTAAACTTCTCAAATTGGAGGCTTCTCTTTTTTACTGATTAAGAAGAAATGAGATATAATATAAAGTCCTCCTCTTTCATCATATTCTATTATAAACTCTCCTTTTAAATAATAAAATAATATTATATTTTATTGGTAACTTCCCAAGTAAATGTAGCCCAAGTCGTAAAATAGCTATGTGCATGTCTGCATGTGCCTCCAGATTGTATGTACCGATCATTATCACCTGCAGGCTGGATGAAAAAACTGATCTTTCCCCTCCGTCTTAAACTTGATTGTGTTGTACATGCCACACAATTAAGCTCTCCTTCCATGTTTCCTTCTTTGGACACCAAACTCTTTCAGCTTTCTCCTTTAAATTCGTGCGAAGTTTTGTTACAATAATTTAAGTTGATATAAACAAAGAAAAAAAAGTTCTCTATAGATTTCAACTACTCCTTAATTCCGCCTCAAATTGTGCGATTATCTGGGTTGGCTGTAAGTATTTAAGTAAGTGCAATATTTAAAACAATCTCACTAAAATCTTTAGTCATAAGAGATAAAAATGAGAGCCAACTACTTAAACAAAACGACATTCTGAAGTAACGATCGAGAGAATTTATACTTTAGA
>JANSVB020000416.1:258907-269252 GCA_025504935.2 Erythroxylum haughtii
CCAAATAACTTAAGAAGTACTAAATAGTAAGAAATCCAATATTAACTAGGAATCTAAACTAAATGCTCCTGCATCATGTTGTATAACTAATGAATATTTTATGCAGGTGAGCTCCTACTTGGAAGATAATGGAATTGAAGTACGCGATTACACTGCAGTTAGCTCTGATGTGCACTTACTTGCTTCAAATCAACTCGATTTGGCAAAAGCAACTGATGCTGATGTTCTAAAGGATATAAAGATCGATGGAGAAGTTGCAGAGGACATTAATTGCAGTGCGAACATTGATCTTATATGGGTTGACCCTGGTTCATGCTGCTATGCTTTATATTCTAAATTGAATTCTGGTAAGGTGCTGCTTCAGCAGTCACCTTTGGCACTTGCTAAAGCTATAAAGGTAGTTTTTGAAAATTTTAACGACACTTTATATATGTACATATTTCTTAGTGTTGTCTGTTGACACTATCTTGTTGCTTAATTCCATTGCCTGTTGCAATAAAATCTCACCGTTTTTTTTTTTTTTTGACAAACTTATCTCTGGTTGTAGAATCCTGTTGAGTTAGATGGATTAAAGAAGGCTCACATTCGAGATGGTGCTGCTGTTGTGCAATATCTTGTCTGGTTGGATAAGCAGGTATACTTTGACATCCAGAATAGTTTTAAAAAGATAACGGAGCTTGCAAAGCTTTCCTTGTTCAATAATATGTTCAACTGACATTTTACTGAACAATCTTCTGCTTCAGGCTTGATATGAATCTTTGTTTCTGTATGTGCAGATGCAAGAGGTATATGGTGCTTCAGGTTACTTCTTGGAGGTTGAGACATCAAACAAGAAAAACAACTTGTAAATTTATCTATCTTAGACGGTGATCGTTTTTGGCTATGGTTTATACCTCTAGGTGATAATGATGAAGCTTGGAAACCGGAGTTTTTATGCCTGGAACTTGATTTTACATTAATGTAGCAACTTCACTGTGTAGGATTGTATCTGGCATGCTATTAACTAGACTTTACAATCCCACCAGATGTCTAATTTCTAGTAGAAAATCCAAGTGGATCCTGCCCAGCTGTTGGAGATCATGATCAAAGGCCATATGTCTCACATATCATGCTTTTTGGAACTATCAAACTGTGTTTAATAGGGGTTTGTTTGACTGAGTCTCTTGAAAACAAGTTAGTAGCTTGAATAAGTTTGTGATATTAAGGCCGCATAGTATCAAGCACGTCAATTATTTTTTGAGTTGCAAGTAACTGAAATTTTGAGTTGCAAGTAGCTTAAATTTTGCTTGCAAGAAAATTTTGCTGTTATGCTGAATTTATTTTGCTTTATTTTATCATTCTTCTGCGCACACCTATAAAGGTGATTTGGTACCCTTTTTGGTCATCAATCCCTAATTGGACACAATCTTGGTGGAGATCTGCATTTGATGAGTTCATTTTTCTTTAATTCTTCCTTCTCTGTTGTTTTATTTGTGTGCATGTCTGTAATCTTCCCTTTTATTTTGTTGATGACCTAGCTTAATGGAGAACATGTGCAAATTCATCTTTGGGCCCTGACTTTCACTCTGTTCCAGATACATGTTACTTGCAAAACATGAAATCTAGTCCAAAACTTGGGATTCACATGTACCTTTTTTGTTTTTAATGCAACGGGAATATGTTGTGGCAGGGAAAGCAAGAAACTGACAGAGGTCACTGTGAGTGATAAGCTAGAGAGTTTTCGAGCCTCAAAAGAGGTAATCAAAAGCTGCAGTTCTGTTGAAAATTTTTGCATTAACTAGGCCTTATAATATAATACTTCACAAGTAATTTGGCCAAGTTGATTTCATTTTATTTTCTGGGATTTTGTTTATTCTGAAATAGAAACTATCTTGATTACATGTAACTGAAGTGCAGATGGTTTGCCAGATCTTTGGGTGCACCAAGACTCAATTGAACTTTTAAGTTCAATTAATTTATTTCTTCCTCTTTTATTTGGATTATCTGAAATATGATTGTGTTTATTGGGTGTCATTGCAGCATTTTAGAGGCTTGAGTTTTCCCACAATTTCCTCAGTTGGTCCAAATGCAGCAATTATGCATTATGCCCCACAGGTTGAAACATGTGCCGACCTTAATCCAGACAATATCTACCTGTTTGATTCAGGAGCACAGGTTTGTTACAGACTTTACTTGCACATGTGGGCAAAACTGCTGTTGAGCTTAATTTATTCCTACTGCTTGTGGACTAATGACCTTTCTTCTGTTATTGATGACTGAATGAATGAAGTACCTGGATGGAACAACTGATATCACTCGAACAGTCCACTTTGGACAACCTTCAGCACATGAGAAAGCATGCTATACTGCGGTAGGTGGAATCAGTTGCTTTTCACAACCCATTAGCTGCTAAATTTGAGTTTGGTGTACTGTAAATGTTGGTAATAATTCATTATTTGCTATTTCTGTTATCTTTGTTTAAATAAATTGAAGCTATTAAAAGGTGGACTGGAAAGGTGAGGTCTTTTCAGAAATATTTCTGATTTCTCTGTTTGTTTTGTATCTTTTTCTGGACCTATTTGAGTTAACACAAAACATGTCAAGTTATCCAGGTTCTAAAAGGTCATATTGCCCTTGACAATGCAAGATTCCCTAATGGCACCAATGGTACTTAATTTTTCAACTTTCCTTCACCTGTAAGCTATATACAGAGGAGCTATGTTGATCACTTGCCTTTTCTTTTTGCAGGTCATGCCCTTGATATTCTTGCTCGAGTTCCTTTGTGGAAGGATGGCCTTGATTATCGGCATGGTACTGGTCATGGAATTGGGTCTTACTTGAATGTTCATGAAGGTATGGATAAAATTCAACTGCTCGTCTTTTGTTGTTATAGTGATAATACGTGAGTAATTTATGTTTTTTTTTCTTTATGCGTGTTTCTGAGCAGGGCCTCATTTGATTAGTTTTAGGCCACAGGCTCGTAATGTACCACTACAAGCTTCCATGACGGTAACAGATGGTCAGTATCAATCATTTGCCTTGTTTTTTCCTTTCCAGTTGACAGTGTGAAAAATTGCACATACACCCAACCAATTGCTGGATTTAAACCTTTTTTGCATATATAGTCATTGAGATGTACTTCCAAGTCTAAACATGCATATGCAATGAATGCTTTGGTTTCTTCAACTTGACATCTCAATATTGTACTTATACTGGGGCTCGTTTAATTTGCAACTTTTTGAGAGTTCTGCAGTGATTAGTTATCTACTTTTGTCTTAATTGTCTTTCAATTGTTACATTTCCCAGAACCTGGATACTATGAAGATGGAAGCTTTGGCATAAGATTGGAGAACGTGCTGATAGTAAAGGAGGCTGACACAAAGTTTAATTTTGGAGACAAGGGTTACTTATCCTTCGAGCATATAACTTGGGTAAGCATGCAATTTACATGCCAAAATTCATGTGGGGAATAAGACGGCAAATGCTAGTTTTGTTACTTATTGTCATGACCTTGTGACATCTAGGCACCATATCAGAGAAAGATGATCGACTTGAGCCTATTGATGCCGGATGAGATAGATTGGCTAAACACTTACCATTCGAGATGTAAGGATATTCTGGCTCCATTTATGAGTGAAAGTGAGATGGCGTGGCTGACCAAAGCAACTGAACCTATTGGTGTGTGAATTATAAGGAGCTGATGTGGTCTGGTCCTTGCAACTCTTCCACTCCTCTGAAGAGTGTAAATGTTTAAAGAAAACTGAACATGATTTGGATATGTGCTAAACAAGTAGATTCTTGAGACTTTGATTTCTATCGACAATTAAATCTGTATGACTATATGGTTGTTATTTTAATTTTCCCACTCAAGTTAGGCTTGTTCCAGTCATGACAAACAGCAGCACAAAGAACCTGCAGTACCATGTTTTATAGCTCGCTTACCTTCTACTGGGACACATGAAAAAAATAGAAAACATTGAGGGAACCACCCGTACTGCTTGCAGCTTGGAAGTTGAAGGCCAATCTATGGAGGTTAGCACATAAGAAGTATTTGCAGAGTAAAATCCTGTTATGAGTTCTAGGCTTTCCCGACTACTTGATGTCAGGTGGCCCAGTCTAACCTTAGTCATTTGCCACTTGAATTGATGGACGACACACCTATGCTGAGCTTGTTTTTAAGAAAAATGAAGAAATACAACAATTACAAATGCCTCGAACCTTAGAAAGCGTGCAATAAAGCAATTTAGACAATAAAGGAAAATAAAATAAAGGGTTAAGATCAAATTACATTCTAAAGCTACAATTCATCACTATTTTAAACATAAGTAAATCTAATATTCTTGGCCCGTCGCAAGAATTCAAAATAAGACGATAAGATCTGGTTAACAAGAGTAACTGAGTTCAAAGAAGGAAAAATACTAGATGGTTATTGGATTCAAGAGTCGTTTTATAAAAATCACATTGGTTACTATGGATCTCTATCCCTTTCAATCCGTGAAAAATGTTCAGCTTGTTCTTGATGGTAAGTCACAATATGAAAGAAGCTTTAGGAGAATTCCTTTTGAATGAAACCAGTTTGTACCAAGAAGTTCTCTGACTAGGGCCTAGGCCTTCTCAATTTGTTTGTTTATACACGATTTATTGGTGAACTTTATTTGAAATGTGTCCCAACCAGGTAATTTTATCCTATGCCTTTACATCCGGGTTGTAGTTTGGTACAATTTCTATACTGTGGTCAAAACCTTCTATGGTTGATGTGCCCTTGGATCGAACATAAGGGGCCTAACTTATTCTAATTGTCAAACTAGAAATGAGTATTATTCTCATTCCCTATTATATTCTTCACGTAAGGGTGTAAATGATCTCTCAACCTCAACATCTAAATTAAATGTCCACGAGTTCCCCTTACATGGCTTGATAAACTATAAGCAATGATATTTTAGGATATAAGAGTGAACCCATGTAACTCAAAAGGATTCCTTGCCTACCATTATTTTCTATATTTTCTTCCCTATAAGCATCGTATTGGTGAGTTTAAAGGAGGATATGCCAAAAAATTCCTCATGGACCATAGGAAGCTCTTTAAAAACCTATTTATATCCTTGATGATTTTTAAGACAGGTAGAGATGGCACATCTAATGAAAATTGAGATTAATTAATATTGATTTAATAAGTTGCAATATACCTATATAAGACAAGAATATATTGTTCTAATGCTATTTCTTGTGATAATTGATTCAAGGTAGATTATGCTTTTGTATGGAGTCCAGTAATATTAGAGAGAAAGTTTAAAACTGTCTATGAATTAGTGAATTTAATTAATGGATATCTCTCCATTAATTAATACAGCATAAGAGGTAATTAAGAAGTATTGCTCTAATCAATTGATGAATTTTCTATGGAAACCAAGAGCTTGAAGTGGTTATAGCAGAAAATTCAAATCAACAGCATCAAAAGCCTTTGAGAACTCAATTTTTAGGGAACAAATTGCAAAAGCTTTTTTTTTTCGATAATGGAATCATTGAAAAGATCTAAGTGATAAGTACGATCAATAAAAGCACCTTGGTTTTAGTTGATCAAGCAATTCAAGACCTTCTCAAGCATAGAAGCTAGTGGTTTAGATAATCTTGTAGATCACGTAACAATAGGAATTATGTCTAAAATCATCTAAGGAACTTGGGTTAGGCTTTTTGGGAATCAGTGTAATAAAAGTTTTATTTAGCTCTTTAAGAGAACTTCCCAAATGAAAGAATTCCAGGACAATTTTTGAGATTAGCTCACTGTTAAGTATTAGGTCTGTTGGAAGAAGCATGCATTGAGCCCATTTGTGCTTAGAGACTTTTTAGGACTCAGTTAAAAAGGACCTTCTTGATGTCCCTTACCTTAAAAGGCTTCATTAGCGTATCCTTTTATTGAAAAGCTAGTAAGTTTGGAATGAAACTCTCGATCTTATGCACAAGGGAGCTTTGATTATTACCAAACCCTAATAAGTTTTTGAAGAGAATGAAGCCAACATTTTAATCTCATTTTGATTCCATACAATTTCACCTTTATTATTGGCACCCGTAAAGGAATTTGAAGTCTCTCCATTAATTTAATATAGTAATAATAATAATAACAACATCAACTCAGTAAAATCCCCCATGATACGCAAGATTTGGGGAGGTCCTGTAGTTCGCAGTCTTACCCTTAACTGGTAAAGAGGTTATTTTTGATAAACCCATATGATGAAAACAAATATAAATATGCATATACATATTAAAATAAAATAATTAAAATAGACATAAAAGATAACAATAACATATAAATAAATTTGTATAAATAAAATATAAAAATAAGTGATAAAATAAATAATGCAATAAATATAGAACAAGGAAAGAGTCAAAATAAATACATAAATAAGAAAGAAGACAAGTTACTAAATAAATCAAACAAGCCATTACAATAAAATATTTATGCTAGGTAAGAAAATATTTAGGCTAACTAACTAAGAGAGAAATACTACATATTGAACATTTAAGCTAAATACATGACATAAGACTCAAAGAAAAATGTTAAAAAGACTTATGAGAACGAGAATGACTTTTTATGTGAGATCCTTTATTCGTATCATAGTACGTCAAAGTTTTTATTGAGGGTCGTGTCTTTGGTAAGTTCCAGCAGAGCCATATCACTTTTGATCAACTCCCCCAAGTTCTTCTTAGGCCTTTTTCCCCCCCTCTTATAGTCTCTAAGTAACCATTAATTAACATAGCATATGAGGTAATTAGTAAGCCTTGCTCTAATCAATTAATGATTTTTTTGGGGAAACTAAGAGCTTAAAGTGCTTATAGTAGAAAAGTCCAATCAACAAAATCAAAAGCCTTTGAGAATTCAATTTTAAGGGTGCAAATTTCAAAGATTTTTTTTGCTAATGTAATATTTGAAAATATCCTAAGTAATAAGTAGATTGTCACTAATACTTTTGCAATGAATAAAAGCACCTTGATTTTGGTTGATCAAACATTTCAAGACCTTCTCAAGCCTAGAAGCTAGTAGTTTAGAGGTAATCTTATAGATCACAATACAATAAGAATAGGAATTTGGGTTAGGCTTTTCAGGAATCAGTGTAATAAAATTTTTATTTAACTCTTTAAGCGCAATCCCCAAATGAAAGATTTCCAGGACAATGTTCGAGATTAACTCACCTATTAAGTATTTCTTTTGGAAGAAACATTCATTGATCCCATTTGGGCGTGGAGACTTGTTAGGACTTATATAAAAAGGGCTTTCTTGATATCCTTTACCTCAAGAGGCTTCACCAACATTTCTCTTATTGAAAAGATAGTAATTTTGGAATAAAATTCTCAACTTTATGAATAAGGGAGTTTTGATTATTAACGAACCCCAACAAGTTTTTGAAGTGAATGAAGCCAATGTTTTAATCTTATTTTGACTCTATAAAATTTTGCCCTTATTATTCAATAACGAGCATATCCTATTAACGTTTCTCTTATAGAGAATATCATTAAGAAATAACTTTGAGTTTCTATCCCCTTCTCTAAAACAAATGAGCTTAGCTCTTTGCTTCATCAAGGAGTAATGGTTATATAAACAATAAACATAGGAATTCCAAGCCCCTTTTTTTAGTAGTGTGTCCTTAGGAAGAGCATTAAAATCCATCTAAGCTTTGTAAAGTACCTCTCTTGAATCAATTAGGTCCCTATCATTATTTTCCCCTCTTGTTTAAAATAGCTTCTTTAATTCCCTCTTGAATGGCTATAACTATCTCATACATTTGAAGGATTGAAAGCCCCCAACCTCTACTTTCAAACCATTAACCACAACCTCCTCAAAGCCTTTTACCCTATTCAGGAAATTGATGAACATGAAAGGGTAGATAAGCTTTAGAGGTTTGAGATCAATTAATATTTTAGTTAGATAATATTTAGAACAAAGTGTGCATTTAAATAAGTTTTTTTAGAGAAAAAGGAAAGCCATTTTGGATTGACTAAGGCTTGATCTAATTTGTCCCTATTAGCTTATTACTCTTAAGTGTAGAAAAAATCATCATACCTTAGGCATGAGATCCCACATCGGTTGGAGAGAAGAATGGAGTATGCCTTATAAGGGTATGTATACCTCTCCCCCTAAGACGGGTCTTCCCAAGGGTGGGAAGAGCAAAATTGTTAGGTGTTTGGTCTGAAGGGCAACCTAAAGCAGACAATATCTGTAAGCGGGTAGTTTGGGATGTTACAAATGGTATCAGAGTCGGTATCTGAACCGTTGTGTCAGTTAGGCTGGGCCTTAAAGAGGGTTGGGTCCTAAGGGGGTAAAGAGTGTGAGATCTCACATTAGTTGGAGAGGAGAATGAAGTATGCCTTATAAGGGTATGGATACCTCTTCCCCTAGGATGTGTCTTCCCAAGGTTGGGAAGAGCAAAACCGTGAGAAGTTTGGACTGAGGGGCAACCCAAAGCGGACAATATCTATGGACGAGTAGTCTGAGATGTTACATTAGGTCAGACAATGTATGTGCATTAATACATTTCCAAAAGTCCTCTTTTTGTAGTTTACAATTAAGTCTTTCCCCTTTAGTTTCTTGCAAGAGGAGGATAAAATTGAAATCATTTGTTACTAGCCAAGGATATTGAATTAAGGAGCTTAAGTTCTCTAATTTCCTTCTATATTTGAGCACTCTGAAACTCATAATTGGAGGCAAATATAAAAGTGCTCTCTAAAGGACAAGGTAAATGATCCATTCTAACATTTAAATAGATAAACTAATCATACATTGAGCATAATAAATTTATTAGAGATGATCCTATTACTATTCTCCCATTGTAATGGTGATTATGGTTTGAAACATAGGTCCAACTTTTGCCAAAGATCCATCTGTAAGATTTATAGTTATTATTTTTTACTTTAGTCTTTAGGAGCCTAATAATATAAAGTTTCATTAAGGATAAGTAAGAAAACATTATCTTTCTCATTTTAGGGCTATTTATAACCTTAAAGTTCTAAAAATAATAGTTGATAAGAATTTACAGGCAAAGTCCCCTTCTTCTTTGTTTTCCATCCTGACTTTCTTTTGGTACTAATACCCAATTTGTTGTTAGGAGGACTCATGGCACGTCTTATAGAATCGTTTTGTGATAGCTTAATGACAATGTATTTGCCTAGAAAATTATTAGGTGATCATATTTTCTTTGAGCTTGAAGCTTCCATATTAGGTTTAGAGACAATACAAGACTCATTAGGGTAAGTTTCCTTAAGAACTTCTTCTAGAGTGAGAGTTGCTACTTGCATTTGAGATGTGACTGCAATAATGACATCATCATTCTTTGAGGGTTCAGATATAATCTAACATTTCTATTGATGGATAAGATCCTTTAAAGGACCCTATGTCCATTCTCTTTGAGAAGGAGGTTTGTCTTATTTAGATAGTATTTAGTCATTGGACATTAGCTTATAACTTCTCCTGAAATGAACCTTTTACTAGTTGGTATCCACATCTTTTTTATTTGCTCAGTTGGCTTCCTTTGGCAAAATAGATTGATCTTTGCCTTTATAAAGCCTTTAACTTCATTTAGCTTTATAATCTTGATAGTATCAAGAAGTTTCTTTGAGGGATCTATTTCCAAACAAATCTTAGTATTCCCAATCATCTTGAGGCTAACTGTATTTTCAGCCAGACATAAGGGTCTCCTAATGAAACTTATGAGATAGCTTAATCTTATAGTAGTTCAGTACTTAAGTGGGATATTATGAAAATTTACCCAAAAAGGAATGAGCTTCATGTTGGATTTATCAGGGATAAGGCATAACCTCCGTCTTTAAATCACTAAAGGCTTCTTCGTAATGTTTGAAGGTCGTAATTTTGTTACTTTCTAAATATTAACTTTACTTGAAAACTTGAATTTAAAGAAGGCATCCTCATTTATTAAAGTATTCTCCTGATATAAATTCTCCTAGTAAGAAGAAACCCAAGGTTGTACTAGAGGAAAAGCTATCCTCTTGTTAATAAAATACCACATCAAGGAAGTAATCCATCTCTTGGATCTAACTTGAAGAATTTATAAGGGTGAGAAATTATTGAATCTTCACTATAAATATTTGAGTGGACATATTTGAGAGCATCAGGGGCAGATTGATCACCTACTACCTGCCTCGAAGATTTTCTAGGATGGGAGCTTGCGGTAGAGGATGTTAATGTAGGTTGAGAAGAAGGAAAAGCAAGGATAGGGGTTGAGAAAGGAAGAGGGAGAATATAAGTTGAGGGGAAGAAGGAGAGGAAGAAACCATTATGTTAAAGGTTGAGAGAGAAGTATTTAAATATATAAGAGGGTTGTTCAAGGAAGTAGAAGCAGGAGAAGAAGAAGCAGAT
>JANSVB020000416.1:347414-359477 GCA_025504935.2 Erythroxylum haughtii
CTGGCGGTTTCGTCTGGTCAAGTTGTCATTTCCTGCTTCATGTTGCCTACGTTTTGAACTTTGTTGTTTTCATATTGATCTATACTTTCAACATCTACTGCATTGACGTTTTACTCTCTTTCAGCTGCTTTCCTTCTACGTTTTATTGCTACACCTAAACATTCACTACCATAAGTCACTTTGATTCATTTTCTTTATGTTTTCATTTTTTTCTTATCTTTGTTTTTCTTCTTCTTGTTCCATGAAGAAAAGCAAAAATTAATCTTCAAAAAATGGACAAAATATAGAGCTTTCGACTCACTTTAACATCTTTACTTCTAAACTGTACCTAAAATCATATGTAAGTGAGTATCTTAAGCAATTTCATAACAATAATCGCTAACTGTAATGGAATAATTTTATAAAATTAAGCACTTATCAATGACAGTCCTCGTTTGGAGCACTAGAGGCTTAATGACCCTCTAAAAGTGTCCATAGTGAAGGGAATTGTCAAAGAAAAGTAGTCTTGGATGGTTGGTCTGGTTGAAACCAAAGTTAAAGAACCTCTTTAGCCAAGGGACTTATACTTTTTAGGTACTAATTAGAAGTTTTACTATAATCATCTCTCCTATTATAATGGGAGGATTAAGATACAAAAGCTTCCTTGATTTCCCCTTTCAATGAGTAATAGATCAAAAAGGTGCTTTTTAGTTTGCAACCTACCAAATCCCCGAGCCCTGATGATTTCCTTGCTAGTTTTTTTCAACATATTTAGGAGATTACAGGGACTCTACTCACCAAAGCTATGAAGGAATTCTTCTTTTCTTTTAGGTGTCTTTTTATAGGCGTTTCATTCCCCACTTTAGCAGTATTATAGCCCCAATCACAGATTGTATAAAGGGAGGCAAACTTATATGGACCAAAGAGGTAGAGGAAGCATTCCTGTTGATAAAGCAAGGCCTTACTACAACAATGATATTAGCATTGCTTGATTTTTCCTAGCCATTCAAATTACTTAGTGATGCCTCAAAGGTGGGCATTGGAATAGTTTTGAGCTAGAGCAGTAGACCAATGATATGCTATAGTGAGAAGTTGCTCGGATCCAAGCTCAATTACAGTACCTATGATATGGGGTTATACGCTATCATATAAGCTATTAAACATTGGAAGCACTACCTGTTCCATAGAGAGTTCATCCTCTATATTGATCACGAAGCCTTGAAACACCTCTATAGGCAATATAAGGTGGTAGTTAGCCATACCTCTTGGGTCATATATCTACAACGGTTCACTTTTATGGTGAAGCATAAGGTAGGGACGACGAGCTGTGTGGCAGATGCTTTGAGCCGTCAAAGAGCATTGTTGACTAAAATGAATGTAGAGGTATTTGATTTTGATACTTTTCATTATTTTCTTGGTACTGACATATATTTTCTAGGATTCTAAGTGTTGTGCGGGCAAGGGAAAAGACATATTTTGTATTACATGATGGGTTTATGTTCAAAGGGAATTAACTATGTATTCTAGTTACAGCCTGTGGTTGAATATTATTTAGGAGTTGCACAATGAGGAGCATATTGGGCGTGATCATATTCTACAACTAGTTTAGCCCTCTTACTTCTGGCCCACAATTTGAAGAGAGGTAGAGAAGTATGTTCAACGTTGTCGAGTATGCCAAGTCTTGAAAGGGGTCGCAACTAATAGAGGGTTATACAAATAATTACACATTCCAACATAGCCATAGGTTGATATTAGTATAGATTTTTTGCTAAGATTACCTCATACATAACGAGGTAATGATTCCATCTTCGTCATAGTTGATCGGTTTTACAAGATGGTTCATTTCAACCCTTGTAAGAAGACAATTGATGCTATTAGTGTAACACCCCTATATGGAACCTATAACCATCTACACACATAGAAACCAAATTCTTGTACATGCATTCAAGATATACAATATTATTCAATGCTATATATATAGACATTACAAAACTCCCCAATGTTTAACATTATCATTTAACAGTAGTAATAAATCTTACATTTACATGGTTATCTAAAAGAAAGCATACAATTTCCTTTAATCATTACATATACAATCATCTTTAACTAAAAACACATTCCAAAAGTACATTTTCTTCTATTTGTTGGACTTGGTCCCTGTAGATGTTCCTTGTACCTCACTTCTATGACTTAGACCTACACAAATTAACTTCCATGCTAAGCTTGAAAGGTTAGTGGGGAAAACATTTAATTTGGATGATCACTTATAGTAGTCATCCGTCAAACACACATATTCAAAAATATCACAACTCATATACCATAAATTCACATTCACAAAGCCAACATTGATATTCAATGATCATGTAAATAATGATGGAATACTTAAGCAAAGTATATAATGCCAATATGTTTCGACATATTATCCATATATAGAAAATGAACATTTTTAATCCAAATATTAATATTCAACGCTCATTGATACAAATTATCAATATAATTGCACTTCATTACAATTAATCATTACAACCAATAAAAATGCTCATCAATACCAATTATTCATTTTTTCATGCTATATTTCTTATTTATGACTGTTAAGTTTTCTTCTGTGTTAAGCTTGCACATTTTCTATGGGTGTTGATAATGGGTGCTGTGGATACCTGAAGGTATCAAACTATAGATACCCAAAGGTATCAAACTATGGACATTGGTGGTGTCAAACTGTAGTAGCTGCATTGTAACCTTATAGGCATGCCCATCTATCCACCACTAAGATAATAGAGCAGGCACTGTAACATTTCCTTTAACCATTTTCCAATTTCACAATTCATATATTGACAAATCATATGACACACATTTCAAGTCATAAATTTTATATCTATATTCATACATTTATAAGGTGTCAAAATCACAGTTGTATAATCATACTATACACATATAAGTAATGAATATGCATATAAATCATTTAGATACATGTAAAATTTCTTTAGAATGCATTATGCTTAATCTTATATTCCAATGTTTAGTCTCCTAATTCACATGTAGTAAGTTGTATTTCATTTATTTCTAGGTGTTTGAAAAGTTTCGTACACATTCAAAAGGGTTCAGATAAGATTCGATAAAAAAATCGGAAACAAAAACAATGCCACAGTCGTGACAGACACTCTCTCCATTCTTACCACTCCTTGTTCCTTAATATGCATATAGAAAAATTTAGAACTGGGTTTCAACGTCTTCTATACATTTTTTCTCTATGTCTATAGTTTCTATAGCACTAAAAATCAGACATTTAGACTTCTAAATTATGAGATATAAGCAAAATATCACAAACTGTTCCAAAATAGGGGTAGCATTAGGTCACCTTTTCAACCTCAATTTCCAAGGTCATATGGTTAGAATTAAGTCAGAGTTCCTTCTGGAGATATTTATCTTTATGTCTTAAGTTTTATATGAAACTGAAATAACACAATTTGGAGGTCTTTAAGCTGAGTTATGACTCAAACAATGTGACTGACCTAAATAAACCCTAGACATAATTCCACTACACAATACTCTCTTATCATATTCAACCAATTCTATCCAATATAACACCAAAATAACACCAAAGCAACATCCCAGCAATAATTACAAATACAAATGAATCTTTATATCCATTCAATCATACACAAATATAGAAATCAACTAAGTGAAGTCCCAAACCTTAAAATTGGCAAAGTAGTTCTTCTAATGCTTTTCCTTCCCATCCTCTTTGGCTTTTTCTTAAATAACCAAGGGAAAAATGATGAGATGAAGAGGGTGAAATGGAGAGGAGAAAATTTTGAAGTTAAGACATCAAATTTTCGTCCGTCTCCCCTCTACATATTCCTTTTCATGAATTTTCTAGTCCTTGACACATGTTTCAATCGCATTGGACCTAGCACAATCCTATTGGATCATATGTTACAATCCATTAGACAGTATGTTACAATTCTATTGGACCATGTGTTGCAATGCTATTAGAACATGTGTTACAATTCTATTAGGCCAAGTCTTACAATTATATTGGAGTGTTACAATTCTATTAGACACACATGCCTTACTCTTATTGGTTCATGAGTTGAGTTTAGGATTCTTCCTTTAATTCCCATATTAGCCTATAATATTGTCAATTTATTTTATTCCTGTATGTCTTAAGTTTTTAATGGTATAAATTTCATGCAATTTGGTTAAGAATTTTGAGAGTTATACCTAAAACACTACAGGATGTTCGAAAATAGGGATAATAACTAGAACTCAACTTCAAATAAAAATTCAAAAACATTAGAGGCATAATAAAACTTCGGTTCCTTCATAAAAGTTTTATACTATGTTTCTGTTTTAATCTAAAATTAGAATGATCCAATTTTGAGGTCTACAGGCAAAGATATGACCAAATTACAGAAGTCTGATCAGTGGAACATACCCATTCAGTGAGGTATATATCCCAAATCAACTAACTTCGTTCGTATCATGCAAGAGTAACACAAAAATACTTCCAATTTAACTAAAAACATGCCATTTGCTTATGGAATAATTCTACTATCAATTACCCTCACATAATGCTCATAATCGAAAAAAAATATATCAAAATTTTCAATACATATTTCATGTTTAAGTATGTATGTCTATGTCGAAGCGAGCAAATTATCCATATACCCATTTTTTTTACATTAAGGACCAGTATATCTCTTAATATACTTAGATGTACTTAATTCATTATTTTCACTTCTTAATACACACTAGACATGCTATAATACTTCCAAGGTATATGTTGGGGCATTACAGTAGTGTCACGTAACTGTTTTTTCGGGATGTCTATCGTTTGCATGGGTGGCCAAAATCTATTGTCTCAGATAGGGACACTAAGTTCCTTAGTCATTTTTTAGCACAGTTTATGGAAATGACATTTTCATAGATTAACTTTAGTAGTGCCTATTACCCTCAAACAGATGGCCAAACTGAAGTTGTTAATAGATCATTGGGCAATTTGTAGCGATGTCTAGTGGGTGATCATGTGAAGAGTTGGGATCAAAAGTTATGTCAAGAAGAGTTCACTTATAACTATGCTATCAATAGGAGTACCAAATTTAACCTATTCTAAGTGGTGTATTCTGTTGTGCCTCGAGGTTCCCTAGACTTACTCCCTGTGCCACAGTGGACTCAAATTCATAGCAGAGCAGATAATTTTGTGGGTTCACTATAGAAGGTTCAAAAGAAAGTCACTGAGAACCTTCAACAAGCCACTTCCAAGTATAAAAAAGATGCTAATCAGAAACAAAGACACATGGAATTTGATGTTTGTGACTACATTTAGGCTGTCCTCACTCATGAGCAATTTTCTGCAAGTGGATACAATAAGTTGTCAACTAAGAAACTTGGGCCTTTGAAGATTGCGGAGAAAATCAACCCCAACACATACCATTTTAAGTTGCCTAGTCATATTCGGACTTGAGAGGTATTCAATGTCAAACATCTAATACCCTTTCATGGTGTCTCTTTTGATAATATCCAAGCAACCAATTTGAGGGTGAATTTTCTTATTCTTAGGGAGAACGATGCGAATAAGAAAGCATTACAATACTTGGAGAAATGGGATAAAAATTGCACCTAGTGACAGTTTTGTAATTATGGGGCCAATTCGAGTCTTCAATTTGACAATTATACTATTTTTGGCAATTTTTTATTTCACAATTACTTTTTATAGGGAATTAATTTTGGCACGTCATTTCGGCCTTCATTCTAGGTAATTTTCAGGTTTTTAGGAATATTTTAAATTTTTGGGCATAGTTAAGGTTTTCCTTGTACCTTCGGGATTTTTGCCTATATAAAGGCATTATAACTGAAAGTCAAAACAAATTTGGATTAATGAATTAAGAATTCCCTTTCTCATAATTCTCTTTTCTTTTCTGTATTTTTTGATAATCAACAAAATTGAAAGAGTCCTATGTTCCTAGCAATCGTAAGCGATTTAACAGGTCTATAAAAGGTGTCCACTACATCACCTTGTTAAGGAAGGATCATTCTATATGCATTTCTTGTAACATCATATTACTATAGGTTACTTATTTCAACCTACAATAGAAGTACAAATTTAATTATTTCAAAATTTGTCTTTATTGTTTTTAATATATAACACAATACATTAAGAGAATATTTAATAATTTTATAAATTATTTTATAATTTTAAAATTTACCTGAACCGGTACGTGATATTAATTGGTATCAATATTATACCATACTAAAATCAAGTCCATTACCGATTTCAGTATGGTATTCACAATATTACTCACCAGTACTCTCCTCCTACGTCTCATGTTTTGTGGACCATAAGCAATCTCCTTTTAGTTGGTTATGTTAAGTGAAAATTTAGTTATCAGTCTTGTTTTATGAGGAACCATTTGGTGGTATATGTATAACTTATCGTGGGGTATATGTCACCATTTGTAGTAAAGTTGTTGACTGTATTAGCAACTTTGTTTATTAGACTGCTCTCCAATTTTTCATATTTGTCAGTAGCTACTTTGTAGCTTTAGCACCTTGTCCCTATTTCCTTTTGTTACTCAGTTACTCCTTACCTCTTATACCTGAATTTGGAATATCAATCACTAATACAAATTTGAGTTATTAACAAACTGGATTCTTAGACCTTATATTACTGGTACAATTTTAGTGCTTTTCGATGGATCTTATTCATTACCTCATATTTTTACTGAAGTCATGTTCTTTTTATCAGACACCACTTAGACACTCTCTTTATGTTCTTTACTTCTTAAACATCTTCCATGTACATAAGAGGGAAATTTTTTATAAGTTCTTTTACAAATCTTACCACATGATATATAGTATTTTAAGTTATTAGTTTTTGTATTGATTTTCTAGATTCAGTTATTACCAGCTAGCAATAGTTAGTGATTGATTTGTTAGTCAAGTATAACAATACATGTTTTTTTTTCCTAGCATTGAGTAGTTTTTGTATATGTATATTAGTTTTAGTTTTAATAAAGAAGTAGAGAAAGTTTATCTCTAATATTTGAAAATCTATTCTAGTTCATGGTATCAAAGCAGTTACTGATCCATAAATAATTCCAATTCTTGATTGAGAATTGTCATTGATTTTTCATTTAAAGAAGGGAGTTGAAGGATTTGATTCATGTAAAAATGAGAGATATGTAAGAGTTGATGGATTAAGGATGAATAACAATGATCCTTTATTGTTGCAAGGTTTTGATCACCCTAGAATGGTTGGTGACAACTCGTTAATAGGTAATAACTATCTTTCATAGAGTAGAGCTATGAAACTAGCACTCAAAGAGAAGATGAAATTGAGATTTAGCTTTATACATGGGAGATTAAGATGCCTAATGAGGATTCTCCAGATTATGATGCATGGGTAGAGTGGATAACATGATTATTTCTTGGACATTGAATTTGATGTCTAAAGACTTTATAAGGAGCTTGAAAGGTGTTATATTATGTGTAATGGTTCTATTTTTTATCAATTCAAAAGAGATATCAACACAATAACCTATGGTAACATGTCTATTGTAAAATATTTCCGTTATCTAAAAAAAAGCTATGAGATGAATTAGGATGTTTAAAGTGAGTTCCTAGATGTAATTGTGGAAGATGTATATGTGGTATTACAAATGCTATGGAGGATTTGAATTCAAGTAACAAGTTGATGCAATTTTTGATGGGTTAAATGAAAGTTATAAGTATGTTAAAAATTAGATACTAATGATGGATCCCCTCTTGAGGATAGACATATCATAATTTATGATTTTAAGAATAGAGAGACAAAGAGAAGTACACATAAACTTCTCTGAAAATGGGAAAAGTGCAAACATGGTGGTTAGAGATGTGAATAATAAACAACAATTTTAACCGAAAAATAGCAATAGAAAAGATGGAAATAAGAAAGTTGAAAAGCAATTGTTGAAGTGTGATCATTGCTCTATAAGGGGAAATTTGAAGGAATCTTAAGATTGTTGGTTATCTAAATTGGTACAAAGAATTATAGATGAAGAAGGGAAAAGGAAAGTTTGTTATAGCTTTAAGCATGGTTGAAACACCTTTCGATGAAACATTTGAACAGAATAATAAGGAGACTAGTAATTAGAGCTTAACTGTTACAAACATGATATAGCAGGAAGTGGTAAAGTTCTTGAATGGAAAAGCATCTATAGAAAATAATCACATGAATTTTACTCATCTCCAAGATTATACTGGTATAAAACTTGATTGTGCTTTAATTAGTACACTTGATTTATTGGATAAAGGTATTTGGATAATTGATACAGGAGATTCAAATTATGCATGCAATAAATCTTCAAATTTTAACACATATAAAGCCTATCAAACCAATAACACCAATATACTTACCTGATGGAACGGTAAGACTTGTGCATCATATGACAAAATTGAAGTTCACTTTTTCTACTTATTGCAAAATGCAAGACCAATAGACTAAAGAAGTATTGGTAGAGAAAATATTGATATATAGATTTTATATATTCTAGACAAATCCTATTCAATACTTTAGTAATGAATTAAGCTATGTTGCTCCTGAATCTTGTAATACTTCACGATTTACACATAAAGACTTTGAAGAATTTTCCTCAATTTGGCATTAAAGATTAGTTCAAGCATCATATAAGGTTTTGGATCACTTGCATTTCATTATCAAAGAATTTTCTAAGCTAAAAGAATTGATATTTGTCCACTTTCAAAACAACTTATACTTATGTTTAATCAAAGTGATTTGTGTATAGAAAATGCTTTTGAGCTCATACATTTCTCTCCCAAAATATCCTCTAATCTCATGGCTTATGTAACTAATTAAGTATCTATATTTTAAAAATTAAAGAGTAATTAGTTTCATAGCCATGAAAGGCATCAATAAGTTATATTACAAGGCAGTAAAGCAATACATTTACAAAAGTCAACTAAATTAGGAACATACAAAGTAATCTGATTAGCCTGTAAAAATTAAGGAGATTATAGATTCCATTGTCTTATTGAGTGTGCACTCAGTTTCTCCACCATTTGATAAACCACCAATGTTCCTCTAATCTAACAAACTAATCTATGAGCTAATACATGTTTGTCTGTTTTAGTGTTTTTGAAAATTCTTTGGTTTCTCTCAAACGAAATTGAGTAAACTTTATAATTCATACTGAGGCTAAGACAAATCTTATCTTATTCCATGGAAAGATATTTATCTTCAAACCATCTCAACATATTTTCCCAATCATTCTCTAAGCATATAAGAATTAGAATGTGATGAATATTAGCCCATAAAAAGTTGTATAATGGAACTTGAAGAAAAGATGATCAATAATTTCTACTTCCAAATTACAAAATTCGCATAAGAAATCATTCAAACTAGAAATCCTATCCTTTGTTCTCAATCTATTCCTTTCTGCCAACCTAAGTGATGAATGAAGCCTTGGGCTTTAGAGAGCTCTTCCAGATAATGTTAAACCATGGAACCAACGGAAAACTTGATTTAAGAGCTTCTAGGCATATAGCATTAGAGAACTCCCCTTTATTTCCAAGAGAACAAATATGTTTATCACTAACATAATCATCAGGTAAGTAGTTAAGAAAGTACCTTAGTATTCTATCTACACCTATCCTTGAGAATCTCCAATAGTTTGAATTAATCACCCTTTTCACTCTAGCTTGAGAAGGGATTTTGTTGATGAGATAAGAAATATCATCCCTTAGGATTAATGGACTATGGGAAGTCCAATTGTCATACCAAAACCATGTGTTATACCCCTTCCCTATTTTGATTTCAATGTATGGATATACCACTTTCCTCAATCTTAGCAATTGTATAAAATGACAAGAGTATTCATTCTTTTCAGATAATTTCCGTAAGCTAGCATTCATGATATAGAATTCATTCATCCACTTGCACCACAGGGATAATTTGTCTTTGTAAAGTCTCCAATCCTTTTAGTTGTTTTCATATTTTTGATTATTTTTGTAGATATGAATCCTAGACCCCCTTGCCGCTTTTCCTGCACAATTGTTCCCATTTGATCTTAGCCCCTTTAAAGTTGTCACTCCTTCCAAACCAAAGGAAGCTTTTGATATAATTTTCAATTTCCTTAATTATTCTCCTAGGAAGAAGTAAGTGTGAATTCCTATGTTTATGCAAGTTGCTTAGCACAAATATGATAAGTTAAGCCCTTCCTATAAGAGAGAGAGTTCTATTATGCCATGCATTGATTGTTCTTTATATCTTCTAGTAATACTTGGCGATCTTGGTATTTCAAGCTCATTGAAGAGATGGAGACCCCAAGATAATTGAAAGGAAGGTTTTGCTTCCTCAATCTGAAGATTTGTGACATGTTTCCAGATAATTCCATATCAGATGAGATATATGAGCAACTCTTAATGTAGTTAATGGATAAACCAGATAGCTTGTATAACAACAAAAGGGATTGATTCAGTATGGAGATTAAAGAATAGTTAGCAACACTAAGAAGTAGTAGATCATCTGTAAGATAAAGATGTGTAATCATCTATAGTACAAAGATGTGTAAAGGGATTGTTTCCTTGCATTTATTGTGAAATTTAAAATCAGGGTTACTAGCCAACAGACATAAGATAATTTTATTGAGCACTTCCATTGAAATAATAAAAAGGTAAGGAGAAAGAGGATATCCTTACCTTATACCATTAGTGCCTTTGAATGTCTTAGTGGGAGAACCATTTATAAGAATGCTAAATGAGGTTGTTGAAATGTAAGAAGGTATCCTCTCAATGAAACATCTTGGGAGACCAAACCATTCCAAGCTCAAAGTAACAAAAATATAGTTAAGCCTATCAAAGGACTTGGAAAAATCAATTTTCATACAGTAGCTTTTAATTGATTTACCTATGTATTCCCTTAGTAGCTCTTGCACAAGAAGGATATTGTTTGAAATCTTCTTGCTGGGAGTAAGAGCACTTTATGAAACATAAACAAAATGATGCTAAATTTCTTTTAGTATGTTAGTAACACCTTTGAGATCAGTTTATAGACAATGTTGGAGTAAGAAATATGTTTGTGGTCATTAAGGGAATTAGCATTGGGTTGTTTTGGAATAAGAAAAATGTAGGAAGAGTTAATCTCCCTAAGCATTTTCCCTAAAACCATAAACTCCATAACTATATCTGTGAGTAATGAACCTGTGATCTAACATATAGGTTGGAAAAAATGAGCATTGCAACAATCCGAACCTAGGGCCTTCATAGGGATGAGCTTGAATAGCACAAAGTTTACTTCCTAGGGAGTTACTGTTAGACCCCAAACTTTTCTTGGAAGTTAGAACTATTATATGTGAAAAGTTGGAAGTTATAAGTTGAAATATGTTCATTGAGTATGCTTCGGTGTTTTAGCCATAACTTTTTCTATAGGTATCAAAATGAGATGATATTTAATTTGGAGTAAACTAGAGAGATAGGGCTACAAATTTTTTGATGAAATCAAGTTCTAATTCAATCTATAAGAATTTCAAGTTTTGGACAGAAGTTGAGCACAAAATATTGTTTCAGTATAAGAATAGTTTGGAAATGTTTGTGGTATAACTTTTAGATTATGGAACCAAATTGAATGGTTTTGATGTCATTAGAAAATTGAGACAATGAGAAACATTTTTCTAGAAGGAAGTGTTATCAAATTCCTTCAATTACTTTATCATGAAAAGGTCTTGATTTTTGGAAGAACTTAGGCAATGACTTGAATGAATTTTGAGGTCTTAATAAAGTATTTTTATGGAGTTAATTAACATGTTAATGTGAGTAAGATTATATGACATGGTTTAAATTGAATTAAGGTGGCAAGATTGCATGAGGGGCAAAATTGGTAAGTCACTTAAGCATTTAAGTTACAAGGCATACAAGGAAGGGTAGAAGGGTCTTTGTACAATCATTAGTGGTATAAAAGGGAGAAGAAAAGAATGTCTTGGAATTGAAGAGAAAAGAGAGAGAAAGTGTAGTTGGAGAGACAAAAGAGAGAAAGAAGAAGAGCAAGCTAGGTTTTGATTTTTCTTAGTTTTAAAGGAAGATTTTGAG